>JAQZBX010021559.1:0-32192 GCA_029593785.1 Cabassous unicinctus
TTTTTTTTTTTTTTTTTTTTTAGGAGGTACCTGGGATTGACCCTGAATCTCACACATGGGAAGCAGGAATCCAGCCACTGAGCTACCCCCACTCCCACCACATTAACTTTAATTGCCTTCAATGACTGCAGGGTATTGCCTGTAACTACTTCAGTAATTCATGTGATTTTTCCCCATTTAATGGGAGAAAACTATCAGCAGATCAGCCAGCTTCTATTATCTTTGCATTAATATCAACACTGATCATTCTGCTTTGTTGGCAGTTATCTTCCAATATGTAATTTAATGTTTGTTTGTCTTTTAAATGCAAGCGATTATAAACAATTTCTTATAGTTAAAAAAACTTACCAAATTAATTTCACTTATTTTACAATGTTATCTGGGATAAGAAATATGATTGATTATAATGTTAGCGCTAACATATTTTTGCTAACATATATAGTTTTATCAGCAATTTGTCTTTTTATGCTCTTACTCATACATTTCAAAATCATTTGTAGATTGGGAATTTTAAATAATTTATCTTAGTTGTAAAAAATTAGTGAAGAGTATTAACATTATCTGTTTTAGAGATTTCAATATATCTTTATAAAAATGATTAGGTGGGTATATACCAAAACTTATATAATGAGAAAATTCACACACACAAACTAGTTGCCATGAATACCAGCCTTTTAATCTTATAACAGGCTATAGAAATATGGAAATTCAGTAAATTATATTTACTCACTATTTAAATATTTAGCTGAAATTATTTCTATTCAAAAATGCAGAAGCACTAGTCAGAGAAATATTATTTTTCATTTTTAGAGAAATATTGGGATTATTTTGTACCTTTGCCCTTATTCTGAAGGTATTTTCAAGTCATAGTTATTCCACTTTGTCTGAACTTGAATTTAGTAAACTGAAAAACTGTAGTTTAATTCCTTGAAATTCATATGTGGTCTAGTCATAAAAACACTTAAAATGCAAGGGTGTCTCTTTCAGGTAGTATTTAAAAGGTTTTAAAAATGTAATTAAGTAATTTTTCAGTTAAATTCTTATTTGAAGCATAAATACTGAATTTATTCAGCAGCTTTTTGGGGAGGTAGAATAACAGTTTCAGGTATTGGGCAAGAGCCCTCAGTTTCAGTTCAAATCCTTGCTCTACCACTTCTTAATTCTGTTCTTTTCTTCAAAGTATTGAAGCTCTCAACTTCCACATCCTCACTTACAAGGTGAGGAAAATAATAGTGCCTAGCATACACAGCTGTTACATAGATTAAATGAGATATTGTAAACAAGATATTTGGCCCAGTGTCTGGCACATAGTAAGTGCTCATTTAGCATTACCTATTTTTATATTGGAATTTAGCCAGTGTCTAACTACAGAAAAATAAAAATATTTGTCTCCTTAGCTAGCAATCAGGAAAATACACACAAGTTAGTACTCTGAGAATGGAATCTAACATTTTCTGGGAAGGACAATATAACAAAATAGAAACGATACAAAATTTAAATACTGTATCAGAATATTTTCTAGCTTGCTTATTTTGCAAATAACCTGATTTTTAAATCTCATATAGCCTTCCTCTTGTCAAAAACACCTACATAAGTTTCCTGACCCATCTTAGACTATACCTATTCCCCCATATTCATTAATTATACTGGAATTAAAATTAAACTAATATCATAGAATTTATACAGTAAACTTTTTATTAAAGTATAACAGACATACAGAAAAATGAACAAATTGGTAAGTGCCCAGCTCACTGGTTTTTTTACAGAGAGAATACCCCCATGTAACTGCCAATCAGATTAAGAAATAGAATTTTACAGCACCCCAATTGCTCCTGTCATACCACCTCCTAATAAGTAGCTGCCTAAAATTAATTTGACTTCTACTGCAATCATTTAGCTTTACTTGTTTTTCAAGTTTATTTAACTGGAAGAACACAATGCATACTATTTTGTATCTGACTTCCATTGCTTAACATGTTTGTGAGACTCATCCACTTTATTGCAATGTAGCAGAACATCATTCATTTTCATTGTGGATAATATTTCATTGCATTAATATATCACCATTTATTTATCCATTCAATTCTTGATACAGATATGTATTGTATCCTGATTTTAGCTATATGATAAGGCTACGACAAACATTTTGTACATATATTTTAGCATCTATATGTATGCAATTATTTGTCTTTATACCTAGAAGTGGACTTTCTGAGCCAAAGGGTCTTGGAGAATTCCATAGTCAAGCTGGATATGTTTACCTTGAATAGAAACTTCAAAATGGAGTATAATTTTAAAAGAAATGGGACTTAGTGATCAGCCATTGAATAGGTGGGAAATCTATGTCCTGTGTAGTTAAATGACTTGTTAATAGGTCTAAGAAGTGCCAGTCATAAGTGTCAGACTAAAAGCAGATTGGATGCTCACTAATTGCCATTCACTGTGTTAGGTGCTGGGGTTAAAATAATGAGAGTAATAATAAACAGTAATAATAAACAGTAATAATAATCACTGTTTTCATAGAGGGTAAAATCTAGTGAAGGATACAAATACAAAATAAAAAATTAAAGTGATGAATTTATAATTTTAGAGAGTTGAGTGCTCTAGATAAAAGAAACATGATCCTAAGACATCCTTTAACAAGGATCTGCGATACAAACTGGGAGTTCAAAGAAGTCTTCCCTCATGCAGTTATCCCGAAGCTGATCTCCAAGGAATCAGTAGTAGTAAACTGGAAAAGAGGAGGCAGAAGAGCCTCCCAGACATAAGGAGTATGTGCACTGACCTCAAGATGGTGAAGAGAATGGATCTTATGGGTTGGGGTGGGGGTGGGGGGTGAGCGGTAAGTCTGGAAAGATAGTCAGCGATAAGAAAATATTTGGCATTTGGGGATTTTTAAGGATTTGGGACTGTTGCTTAAGAATAAGAAGCCATGGAAAGATTTTACAGTGAGGAAGTGGTACAGAAATGATCATGCTGGCTACTATGTAAGGAATAGATTGGAAAGCACCAGAGTGATGCAGGGTACATAATCATAGCAGTATTGGAAAGAGATGATACTATCTTGGACAAGGGAGATGGTAGCGAAGTGGACGAGAAGCAGAGTGATACAGTGATATGCACCGAAAGCAATCAACAGCACTTGGTAATGGACTGGATGGTGGCCATGTTAATAAAGAACTTATAGGGATGATTCCTAGGTTTCTGGTTTGCTCAAATAGATAGTTAAGCAACTGGTTAATTCTGGGAATAAAATTATCCAAGCTGTTCATGTATCTAAATCTAAAGGAGATTTTTTTTTTTAGCTACGCTTAAACCCTGGAATTAAAACCAAGTGCAAATCGAGTGAACTGTTTTTTCTCACCTTTGGAAATGCTGATTCTCCTCCTGACACTGCCCCAGATGCTGCCAACTTTTTATCATTCCTGGCATCCATCTCAAGTCTTCGCTATTTTTAAAATGACTGATTGTGGATTTCAGCATGAAACACATTTTTGGAGGTGTGTAAAGGAAGAATCTGTTGTATGTGCATATAAAATAGATCAATGGTAATCATCTATACACTATCTACTGATCAATTTGAATGCTATTGAGATATCATTATGAATTCCTTCTCATTTCATTTCCTACAATTACAGACACACTCTTTATGAATTGGTTTCTGGTTTAGTTTATTATCATAAATCTAACGAATACAAATATCTACCTGGAGCTGTCATAGAAATGTCTCCAAGGGTTTCCTTTCAATATTACAGTAGGCGAGAGATGCTTTAATAGACATGTCTGCATAAGTAAACATGCCTCTAAATCATACATCTTCAATTTAGGATTCATATAGAACCCACCTTGCCATATTTAAGCTTTGAGTGATTCATATATTATTCTAGTGAGAAACTAGATTTTGGATGACTAAAGAAAAGTGTGCTTTTAAAAACTAGAAATTCTTGAAGAAAAAAGGGGCAAAACATTTATCTTTATTTCCCTCACCCTAATTCTATTTTTCCTCTTTTAATTAATTCTGCATATCACTGCCAGATTAATTTTTCTGAAATTACATGTTGCATCATGTTATTGAATTAGGTAAGGACAAAGCTGCTTCCTTATCACACGCTGCATGAAACTGCCTCACATTTAAGGCCTTCCATAGCCTTTTCTCCCCATAAATATACTCCTTTATTTCTACTTCCCAGAAGGCTGACTCTACCATAGTCAACCAAGTCTTTTTAAGGGCCTTTTCTCCTTTGACTCCTGAATTTTGAGCATACTCCCAATGCCCCACCACCACGTCAGCCAGTTCCTTTAAAAGAAATCAGCTCTCAAATACTACTCATGCCTCACAGCTAAGATTATGTCCCAACTCGCCATTAAATTTCCCATAATTATTTCAACTTACCAGGATTGATCATTTTTTCAATAACTTTGATTATATGTATAATTAATGCTGGTTGATTTAAGCAATTAATTTGGTTTGTAACATGTATTAGTCAACCAAAGGGGTGCTCATGCAAAATATCAGAAACCCTTTTATAAAGGATATTTATTGAGGGTAGAAGCTTATGGTTACCAGGCTATAAAGCATAAGTTACTTTCCTCACCAAAGACTAGTGCCACGAGTTGGGACAAGATGGCTCCTGACATATGCCAAGAGTTCAGGCTTCTTGGGTTCCTCTCTTCCTGGGGCTCCATTTCTCTCTGGGATCAGCTACTGTGGTCTCTCCACAAGGCCAGCTGTAGACTATCAGACCAATGGCTCTGTCTCTCTCCCCTGAGCTTCTGCCGTGTCTAAGGAGCCATCTCTATTCCTCTGTGTTCTTCTCCTGTGTGTTCACTTCCCAGGCTCCAGCTCAAAACTCAGCATCAGAACTCCAACCTCCTCCTCTGCTCTGCCCTATAGTTTTATCTATGAGTCCCAGCCCACCAAGGGGGCAGGGACTCAATGTCCTATTGAAGTGGCCCAATCAAAGCCCTAATCATAATTTAATCATACCCAGGTACAGACCAGTTTACAAACATAATCCATTATCTATTTTTGGAATTCATAAACAATGCCAAACTACCACACAAGGTAATATTTTTATCATTAAGAGACAGTATATTCTCTAAAGGAAGTGACCCTTTCCTTATATATTTACGTGCCTAAATCACAGTGCTACTCATATAGGCACTCAATAAAGGGATGGCCTTTTAATAAACTGACTAGTTAGAAGATTCTGAGATGTTTATTAAACATAGTTGAGTAATCTGGGTACATTATTATTTTCAAAGTTGTCAGTACCCTAAGAGATATAGGACAGTTATATTTTCTAATCTTTCTTTGTAATCCTGTTATGTAATTTGGCAGCAATTGGCAAGAAAGCCAAAATTGAAAGCAAAAATGGAAGACACTGAAACACTGGAAATGCAAAGTTATTGAAAGAAAAAACTTCAGAGATTAATCATACTCTTACTGCAACTCCAAAGCAGAAAACAGCATATTTCCTCATGAAGTTTCCTTCTTGAACGTTGTATGTTAATATAGGGATCACAAATGCATATGACGCTGCTATCCAACAATTACCATTAGCAGTTGCAGGAGTATGCAGCACTCTAACTTTTCAGAAACGACTATCGATTTAGGAATGTGTGTATATAAATATATATCACATGTATCTTAAAGAGTATATGTGAATGATAATAAGGTAAAAATGATAAAGCTATCTATACAACATATTCATTTATTTGATAATAATTACTTATCAAATGCTTGCTATGGACAAGCAATGCTTGTCCATAGTTAGCTGCTAGAGATACAATAGTGAATAAGAGAGACAAGGACCCAGCCGTATTAGAGCTTACAGATCAGATGGGGAGAAGATAAATAGTAAGGAAGTAAATACGAAAAGCATAAACTGGCATTATTTCTTTATAGGAAATGAATAAGTTTCATCCTAGGAAATGATAGCAGAACCTGCTGTGAAAAGGGAATAAAATTTAACCTGATCCCTGAGGGATGAAAAGGAGCTGGCCATGCAAATACACCAATTTATCATATTCTTTATTCAGTATGTTATTGGTAATTATTTTGAGACATACAACAAAGGTTTTATTTTATGGAATCATAATCAGATCTTGTGCACCAAGATCAAACTCTTCAACAAGGTGGTGCTGTGATGCTGGCAGCTAATTTTGTGTTGTTTATGAAAGCAATTATGGAAATAAATATTAAGATAGAAGAGAGTAGATTTTAAGAGCAAGACATTGTTCATTATCCCTCACAATTCTCATTTTCTACTCCTGACTTTGGTTCTTCCCTAGTATTTTCCAATTCATTATGGCAGGCACCTTATTTTTTTAAAATGACATAACAATAAATGACCATATATTAAAACACAATAAAGGAGTGGATATGGCTCAAGTAGTTGAGCGCCCACCTCCCACACGGGAGGGTCCTGGGTTCAGTTCCCTGTGCCTGCTAAAGAAGACAAACAACAAGCAGACAACGAGCAATAACAATGAGCAGACATCGAGCACAAATAATGAGCAACCAGAGGAGGGAGTCATTTGGAGGGAGGAACATAAAGATTTATGAAAAACAGCTGTGTTAGGAGTGAAGGTGTTTGCTTTCTGGTTCAATATCATTCTATGGCTACTAGCTGTTAAAAACTCACTTCCTCTTTAAAGAACTGAATCTTCTCCCATATAAAATCAAGAGATTCATCCTCTGGAGTTTTCAACCATGCTCCTTAAGACACTATGATTTCACAGAACAACCCAAGCATTGCCCAGTTGAAAAAGGGAAGAAGGGATGAGAAAGATATTAGAGCATGCCTACCTCCTCTATTTCAATAAGGAAAGTTCTAATGTAATTTGTTTATGTTTTGGGTTTCTCAGTGAGGTTTAATTAGAAGAAGACTTTATAAACAAATGGATTCGTTGATCTGAGGGACACATCACCCACTAACAGTTTACGAAACTATTTTATTCAAAACTAGGAGTAAAATTATCATTTTCTCAATATAAAATAAAAATAACTGAAAACGATAAGACCATGATGTTCTAACATGATTGGTTCAATCTTCTGAATAAATTAGGACCCTTCATGTGGAGAAAGATCGGAGTCTGAAGGTAGAGAAAATTAAATGCACAAATGATTGTGTACGGGATCAAGCTTCCCACTGGAAGTTTGTGCAACATGTGGCACATACTGCCATGTGATGATTCTGCTTCAACTCTGGCCTCCCCAGGCAGTCCCTCAGGTCTTCCATTCCTCAGAACAAAACACTGACCTAGGTGACCCAAGATAGAGCTAAAATTAGGGTTTTACTTTGCCATTTCCATTCCACCAAATTAACAGTATTATTTATTCACATGACATTAAAGACAGGTAAAAACTGCATTTAAAATTTTAAAACATTAGATTTGCCCATCATTCCTTCCCAAAAGATGTAGATCTTTTTTTTTTATTATTTTTTTATTAGAGAAGTTGTGAGCTTACAAAAAAATATGCATAATGTGTAGGATTCCTGTACATCACCCCTCCACCAAACCTTACATTGTTGTGGAATATTTGTTACAGATTATGAAACAACATGATCAGACTACTACCAATAACTATGATCCATATCGTACACTTGGTATATTTTTCCATACAGTCCCTATTATTAACACTATGTATTAATATCATACATTTGTTATAGTTCATGAGAGAACACTCGTGTATTTGTACTGTTCACCACAGTCCATCTTCCACCACATGGTTCACTGAGCCCCATTCAAAGTGTATAATCAGTGTCTCTCACTTTTATCACAGAGTTCTGCAGTCATTGTCCCAGTGAACCTTTGTACATTTTCCTTAGTCCAAAAGAAAAAATGCCATACCCCTATTATTGACCCTTAGCATTCATATAGTACCTTATTTGACACTGATGCAAGAATATTACAATATTGCTGTTAGCTACAGTCCATAAATTATATTAATTGTATTCTTCCCATACATCACTATATTCTTACCACCTTGTAATAGTGATGTGCATTTGTTTTAGTTCGTAGAAAAACATTCTTGTATTTGTTTTATGAACCACAATCCTCATCCACCCTCTGGTTTCACTATATTATTCAGTCCCTAGATAATTTTCTAGCTTTCCTTCAATTGTCATTTACATCCCCAGACTACCACTTTCAGCCACAATCACATTTATAAATCAGCAGTGATACTTATATTCACTATAATGTGGTACCATCAACTTTTTCCATTTCCACACTTTTACAGTTAAGCTAATTGAAAATTCTACATACATTAAGCATCAGTATCCCTCCTAAGTCCTCATCCTACCTCCCAGTAACCTACAGTCTAGCTTTTAACTCCATGTGTTTATTCTTTGTATTGAGTTCATATTAGGGAGACCATACGATATTTGCCCTTTAGTGTCTGACTTGCTTAGTGTAATATCCTCAAGGGACATCCATTTTATCATATGTGCCCCAATTTCATTTCTTTTTACAGAAGCATAGTATGCCATTGTATGCATATACCACATTTTGTTTATCCATTCATTGGTTGATGGACACTGGGCTGTTTCCTTCTTTTCGCAATTGTGAATAATACCGCTATGAACATCCGTGTGCAAATGTCTGTTTGTGTCACTGTTTTCAGTAATTCTGAATATAATCCTAGTAGGGGGATTGCCAGATCATACAGCAGTTCTGTATTTAGCTTCCTGAGGAACCGCCAAACGATCTTTCACAGAGGTTGTACCATTCTACATTCCCGCCAATAGCAGAGTGTTCCATTTTCTCCACATCCTCTCCAACATGTTTACTGTTTTGTTTTGTTTTTAAATAATGGCCATTCTCTGAGGTGTGAGATGATATCTAATTGTAGTTTTGATTTGCATTTCCCTAATAGCTAGTGATATTGAATGTTTTTTCATGTGCTTTTTGACATTTGTATTTCCTCTTAGGAGAAATGTCTATTTACGTATTTACCCATTTTTAAGTTGGATTGTTTGATCATTTATTGTTGAAATGTATGATCTCTTTATATAGCATGGAAATCAAAACCTTATTGGATATGTGGTTTCCAAATATTTTCTCCCATCGTGAGTGTTGCCTTTTCACCTTCTTGACAAAGTTCTTTGAACCATAAAAGTATTTAAGTTCAAGGAGGTCCCATTTATCCATTGTTCCTATCATTGCTTGTGATTTCAGTGTAACATTTAAGAAGCCAACACTTATCACCAGATCTTGAGGATGTTTCCTTAGATTTTCTTCTAGGAGTTTTATGGCTCTAGTTTTTATATTTAGGTCCTTATTCTGTTTTGAGTTAATTTTTGTAGAAGGTGTGAGTAGGGGTCCCCTTTCTTTCTTTTGGATACGGATATCCATTTCTCCCAACACCATTTGTTGAATAGACTGTTCTGGCCCAGCTGGTGGGCTGAACAGCCTTGTCAAAAATTACTTGACCATTGATGTAAGGATCTGTTTCTGAACCATCAATTTGGTTACATTGGTCTATATATCTATCTTTATGCCAGTACCATGCTGTTTTTACCACTGTAGCTACGTAATATGATTTAAAGGTCAGAAGTGAGAGTACTCTAACTTTGTTTTTCCTTTTTAAGAAGTTTTTAGCCCTTCAGGGCACTTAACCTTCCAAATAAATTTCATAATTGAGATTTCCGTTTCTTGAAAAAAGGCTGTTGAAATTTTTATCGGGATTGTATTGAATTTGTTTATCAATTTGGGTAGAATTGACATCTTAACTCTATTTAGTCTTCACATCCATTAACCCAGAATGTTCTTCCATTTATTTAGGTCATCTTTCATTTCTTTTAGTAATGCATTGTAGTTTTCTGAATATAAGTGCTTTACGTCCTTGGTTAAGTTTATTCCTAAATACTTGATTCTTTTAGTTGCTATTGTAAAGGGATTTTTTTCCTCTGAATTGCTCCTCAGATTTCTCATTATTAGTATATAAAAACATTACTAGTTTTTGCATACTAATCTTGTATCCTGCTGAACTTGTTTATTCGCTCCAGTAGCTTTGTGTAGATTTTTTTAGATTTTCTAGGTATAAGACTATATCATCCGAGAACAGGAAAAGTTTTACTTCTTTCTTTCCAACTTGGATGTCATTTATTTCTTTTCCTTGCCTAATTTCTCTAGCTAGAACCTCTAGCATGATATTAAACAACAGTGGTAACAGTGGGCATCCTTGTATTGTTCCTGAACTCAACAAGAACAATATTTTACCACTGAATACAATGTTAGCTGTGGGTTTTTCATATATGCTCTTTATCATGTTGAGAAAGTTTCCTTCAATTATTATCTTTTGGAGTGCTTTTATCAGAAAAAGTGGCTGGATTTTGTCAAATGCCTTTTCTGCATCAATCAAGATGATCATGTGATTTTTCTTCTTTGAAGTATTAATGTGGTATATTACACTGTTAGAATTTCTTGTATTGAATACATCTGTGTGAATGGGATAAAATCCACTTGATCATGATAAATAATTCTTTTATTGTGTTGTTGGATTCGATCAGCAAGTATTTTGCAAGGATTTTTACATTTTATTCATGAGGGCATTGGGTTTGTAATTTTCTTTTTTTTTTCATGATATATTTACCTGGTTTTGGTATTAGGGTGATATTGGCTTCACAGAATGAGTCTGGTAGTGTTCCTTTCTGTTCAATTTTTTTGGAAGAGTTTGAGTAATGTTGGTGTTAAATCTTCTTTGAATGCTTGGTAGAATGCACCTGTGAAGCCACTGGGTCCTGGGCTTTTCATCTTAGGGAGTTCTTTGATGACTGTTTTAATCTCTTTGCTTGTGATTGGTTCGTTGAGGTCTTCTAATTCTTCTAGGTTCAGAGTAGGTTGTTCATCTTTTCCTAGAATTTGTCACTTTCATCTACATTGTCTAGTTAGTTGGCATATAGCTGTTCATATTATCTTATGATCTCTTTTATTTCTGTGGGTTTAGTAGTAATGTCTCTATTTTCATTTCTGATTTTATTTATTTGCATCTTTTCTTTTTTTTCTTTGTCAGTCTAGCTAAGGGCTTGTTGAATTTGTTAATCTCAAAGAACCAACTTTGGGTTTTGTTAATTCTCTTTTTTTCTTTTTTCTTTTTTTGTCTCAATTTCATTTATTTCTGCTCTGATCTTTGTTATTTAATTCCTTTTACTTGCTTTGGGAATAGTTTGCTGTTCTTTTTCTACTTCCTCCAGCTGTGTAGTTAGTTTGTTGATTTTAATTCTTTCTTGTTTTTAATGTAAGCATTAAATTTCCCTCTCAGCATTGCTTTCACTGCATCTCATAGGATATGCTATGTTCTCATTTTCATTCATCTCAAGTTATTTATTGATCTCTCAAAATTTCTTCTTTGACCCACTGATTATTTAAGAGTGTGTTGTTTCCATATATTTGTGAATTTTCCCTTTTTTCTCCTCTTGTTGATTTCTAACTTTAGTCCATTATAATCAGAGAAAGTTCTTTGTATAATTTTGATCTTGCTGAATTTATTGAGATCTTCTTTGTAACCCAAAATATGGTCTACCCTGAAGAAAGATACATGAGCACTTGAGAAGAATGTATATCCTGCTGTTTTGGAGTACAATGTTCTGTATGTGTCTATTAGTTTAGGTTAATTTATCATATTATTCAATCTCTCTGTTTCTTTATTGATCCTCTGCCCAGATGATCTATCCAGTGATGAGAGTGGTTGTACTGAGGTCTCCAACTACTACTGTAGAGAAATCTATTTCTCCCTTCAGTTTTGCCAATGTTTCCTTCATGCAATTTGAGGCATCCTGGTTAGGTACATACACATTCATGATTGTTATTTCCTCCTGGGGAATATCCCCTTTTATTAGTAAATAATGACCTTCCTTGTCTCTACAAACAGCTTTGCTTTTAAAATCCATTTCATCTGACATAAGTATGATTATTCCAGCTTTTTTTTTTGGGGGGGGGGGAGTGGGGGGGAGGTTACTGCAGTCATGGAATATACTTTTCCCACCTTTCACTTTCAATATATTTGTATCCTTGAGTCTAAGGCAAGTCTCTTGTAGACAGCATATAAATGGCTCATAATTCCTTATCCATTCTGCCAGTCTGTATGTTTGTGTTTTGATTGGGGAGTTTTATCCTTTAACAGTCATTTTTATTACTGCAGTTCTACTTCACCCATTTTGATCTTTGTGATTACACTTTGTTATTTTTACTGTTATAATCTTCATTCCTAGATTCTCTTCCAAGTCTCTCTCCTATCTTTTCAGAGTGTAGCACTCCCTTTACTATTTCCTGCAGGGCCAGTCTCTTGGTTACAAACTCTCAGTTTCTGTTTATCTGTAAATATTCTAAACTTGCCTTCATTTTTGAAAGACAGTCTTGACAGATACAAGATTCTTGGCTGGCTATTTTTCTCTTGCAGTATCTTAACTATCATACCATTGCCTTCTTGTCTCCATGGTTTCTGATGAGAAATCACTTAATCTTATTGGGCATCACTTTTATGTGATGCATCACTTTTCTCTTGCTGCTTTCAGGATTATCTCTTTATTTTTGGCATTTTTCAGTCTTAGAGTAAGTCTATTCAGATTTATTCAGATAGGAGTACATTGTGCTCTGGACACAGATATAACGTCCTTCAATGGGGCCGGGAATATTCTACCATTATTTCCTCAAATACTCCTACTGCCCCTTTTTCCTTCTCTGCTCCTTCTGGGACACCCATGACTCATATGTTTGCACATCTCTTGCCATCACTTAGTTCCCTCAGACCCTGTTCAATTTTTTCCATTCTTTTATCTGTTCTTTTGTTTGCTTTCAGAGATCCTGTTTTCAAGCTCACTGATCCTTTCTTCTGCCTCTTCAGATATGTTTTTATATGTCTACAGTGTATTTTTAATTGCATTTATTGTGCCTGTCATTCCCATAGATCTGTTTTCCTATGTATGCATCCAGATTCTTCTTTGTGCTCACCCAGTGTCTTCTTGATGTCCTAATTCTCGTTAGCCATTGTACTGAATTTATTAAGAAGGTTTTTTGAACATCTATGATTAGTTGTCTCAATTCTATTATGTCATCTGGAGGCTTAGCCTGTTCTTTTGACTGGCCATATCTTCCTGTTTCTTGGTATGGATTAGAATTTTTTGTTGGTATCTCCACATCTGATTTACTAAATGTATTTATTCTTGGCCTGTTTTCTTTCTTTTGTCTAGGGCTTTCTATTTGATTGGCTTTGTGCTACAGCCCCTCTTTGATACCGGATCAACTTAATTTGGAACTTTATAGTCTCTCATCTTTAGCCAGTCTAAGTTTTTTTGTTGTTTTTTTTTTTAGCTGTTTTTAATCTGTTTCTTGCCCTTTCTCCTTTGCTCATTGCAGAACAGGAGCCAAGAATGCAGTTGGTACTATAAGCTGTGGAGGCTGAAGCTGCCTGTGTTGCCCCAGGATCTGATAAAGCTTCTCCCAACTTTCTCCCCTGCCAGGGGTAGAGACAGAGCCACAGCCATGTGTAGTAATCCAAGCCATACAGGCCAATACCATCAGTAGTTGCCACACCATTTCCACCCCTGCCTGGGGCAGGGATGGAACTGCAGGTGTGGTCAGCAAACTAAGCCATGTGAGTCAAAGCTGACCACAGTTGCCCAGGTAGACTGATGAAGCACCCACTCCCCTCCTCCCCTGCCAGGGGAGATCATTGAGCATCCAGTGAGCCCAGCAATCTAGTCCATGCAGGCCAAAAGCAACTGTAGTTGTCTAGAAAGGGTGAGGGAGCACTGTTCCTCCTCCTGCTCTATCAGGGGCTGGGATGGCACCACAGATGTGTTCAATAATTTAGTTTGTCTGGTGAGCCGAAAGTGGCTTCATTGTCCTAAGAAGGTGAGGGAACTCTCTCCCTTCTCTGTTGTTAGGGGTGGGGATGGAGCCATATATGTTTCTAGTAATCTAGTTTGCACAGGGCAAAAGCAGTTGCAGTTGCCCGGAGAGGTTAGTACAGGTTCCCCCAGCTTCCTCCCTGCTGGAGGTGGGGCTGGAGCCTAGGCTAGGGCTGTAATAGACCTGGGTGGAAAGAATCTGATCCCTACCATCACTGTAATTTTCAATCAGCCCTGCTTCCCCTCATGCCAGGGACAGATTTAAAATGGAGTTTACTGGCCTCTTTCTGACTTGGACAGGTTCAGAGTTTAGCCGTTTTTAGGATTGGACTTTAGCCAGCTGAAGTTATTACTATTATAGTAGCTGAAGTCGGTGCCTCTCTCTTCCTCCTCCATTTTTGTGAAATGGAGCTCCAACTCCAGCCAGGGAATAACTCCCAAGGTGGTTTGTGCCACCAGTGGAGGATGGTCTCCACGCTCCACAATGTGAAGTGCTCTACTCATGAGTTTTCACTGCCGATTGGCAGTCTCCTCCTTCTGTTCTTCCAAGGATGTCTCAGAATGCTCTTCTGGTTTCCTGGGGGCCCCCAAACAGGTGATTTAGAAAACTCTAACTGATTACTAACAGCCTTGTAGGATGAGCTGACTCTTAGAGCTCCTTACTCTGCCACCATCTTGCCCCATCCCCCCGATGTAGGCGATCTTGTTCCTACAATAACCAGAACTTGATGACCAATTTGTGCACAAAGTCCATCAGAATCACTTTTTATCTGATACATAATGCAAAAAAGAGGTTATTGTGGCTACTTCTAGTTAATGTAAATTTTTGTGAGAAACAATGACATTTTGGAAGGAAACTGTTCCAGGTCAATGATTCATTTTCAGGAATATTGAAAATATATATGTATTTCCCAAAAATCATTGCAAAATAAGATCTAATAGAGCTATTGAAACAAAGCCAGTTTCATTCAAGGTATCTACTGTGAACAGTGTTTTATTGTTACTCTACACTGAAGAAGCAAGAGAGAGTAAGATAGAAAATAGGAACTGTTTACCTTTAAAAATTGAATTACAAAAAATATTCTGCACCAATTTATTCTCTGGAAAATATAGAAGAGGTGCAGTTTCTTCTCTACTGCAAATGGTAAAATGTTCATATGAAAAAACAAATGTTTTCAGATTTCACATGAGCCCTTAAGAAATATCCTTTCTTCAAACAAATTTTTCCCAGGTGGTTTTAATTAAGTTTAGAATAGTGTACTTAGATACGAAAAAATAAATGCAAATCAAATTACTGTCTAGACCAACAAGTTTTAATATTCCCCCTTACAGCTGGTATCCTGCTTTCAATGTGTTCATGAAAAATTTCACCCAAATCAAATTTCTGATAGTCAATCAAACTTTCAAGAAGAATTTGTTTTTTAAATGAATCTCCCAGAGTTAACTGCAAAATTAATAATTCTTGGAGGTAGCATACAATCTTTAACTGCTTGTTTCAATCTGTCTTTTCACTTAACAAATCTACATAATGTGAGGAACACGTGGACAAAACAAATGCACAAATATCTTTTAATGATATCTATGAAGATGGTATAAATTACATGATGGTTATTCACCACCACCACTGCCACCATCACTACTACACAAACCTGTCCAAAGGATATGTGCTACTGATGCCCTCCAACCAAACCTCCAACAGGAACACAAATGTGGTTGAAAAACTGGGTTTACAATCATTGCAGCAAGGCTAAAGGCTCACTATGGGGGGGCCTTGGTGCAACTCAATAACAGGGTGTCAGAAAGGATTTAGAGGATTTGGGCTCTTGTTAAGTAATTTTAGAAAGGGTCCTAAGGAAGTTGATTTTTACTCTGGATTGGATTACTATCAGGAAGCAAGAATAATTTTATGATTGGGTATCTTAATACATCATATCTAAAAATGGAGAAGACTGGGATCAAGCTAAAGGTTGTAATGGGTAAAAAAAAAAAAAATTGGAAAGAAAAATAAACAGCTTTCATGCATATTAAATGAAAGGGGCCGTTTGGTATTTTGTGGCATGGACAATGTTCGTGCTTTGTTTGTGTTAAGACATGATTATGGAGCAGTTTTATTTTTGTCTTGATCGATTACGTTCACAGAAGGGTTTTGTTTTATGTCGACGTTCTGTAAAATTGTTTATGTTCAACAGGACACCACCAATGCCTGGATATGAGTGTCAAGCCAGCTCATATCAACCCTGAATCCTAGCTGGTAGCAACAGACCAGTTTCTGGGTGTTGTGGACTGTTTTTCTCTTTATCACTGCAAATTTCCCAATGTAACATTAAATCACAAAATATGCATGCTTAAATTACCTGAGTTGGCCTATCTAACTGTTTGCTTCCAATAGTTTTGTTTTTTGTGTGTGTTTTTTTTTTGGCCAAGTTGTCAAACATTTATTTATTTATTCACTCATTTTTTAAATTTATTTATTTTGAAAGATGCTTTAGATTACATAAATATTACATCGAAAATATAGGAAAATTCCCATAAAGTGCATTAAATAAATCTGAATTTATGCTGTATGTGTTATCAATATAATATTGATTTTTCAGTACAACCCTATTTCAAAAATTCTGCACCTGTTTTGGCCTACATAGCCTCATGTCTCAATTTGAGGTTTGTAAATTATAGTCACTCTAACCACAAGTCCATTCGTCAAAAGTCATGCTAGTTCACAAAGCAACAAAAATTTGTTTTCAAAATCTCTATTGCTTTTATTGTATACTCTCTTGCCAAATTTTAACCTGATTGCCTAGTGCACAATACCATGTTATTTATTCCATATTTGTTGATTAAAGATTTATTGAGAGCTATGTGCCACGTACAGTTCCAAGCAACTTTACATAAAATAGCTAATTTAGACTCCGAACAGCCCTATTAGTACAATTTCAGAAACAAACAGCATAGTTTAGAGATGTTTCTTGCCTGCTTCAATTCACAGAAGAAAATGATTGTGAGAGATTTGAACCCAGATAGTCTAAATCCTGAGCCCATGCTACTTAACCACTATAAAATACTAGTGAATGAAAAAAATGAAAAATCTTTTCATTTCAATATCTTTCTATTTGCAACATAGAAAGTTGCAAATGACAGATAAAATATACAAAGTTCAGAGAAAAGAAGAAGTGTCTGAAAGAGGACACTTTGAGTCTTTGTAAAATAAAGAGTTGAGATAGATTTTGAATGGTTTGCATAGTTTTGATCTGGAAAGATGGTAGAAGCAATATATGAATTAAAGCATTAAATGTGCAGGCATAGAGGAAGAATGATCTGTTTGGGGTTACACAACTAAATAGTTTGGCTGGAGTCAGTGGGGAAAATTATAGAAAAAGACAAAATGGAGTTATTTGCTGAAAATTTTACAGAGCAAGTATTTAAACATTTCTCTGTGAGAGTAGAATGCTGTTGCATGGTGTTTTTGTTTTAATCACAAGACAAATATGATTAAAGCAGTGCATTCTGCAGATTAACCCCAGTTTTCATACAGATCAAATTTTACTTTACACAACTAATGTGTATGCAGGGTTAACTCAGAGATGTTTTACATACTTAGAGCAAACAGCTCTAGAAGGGTCAACTCTAGATGAGAATGGTAGCCAAAAGGCCAAATAGCCTGGGGGTGGAGGAATGAAAGAATATCGAAGCAAAAATCATAGCCTAATGAGATATTCTCCACAACTGGTTCTCAAAGTGCTGTCCCTGAAGAATCATGATCAGCATTCACTTAGCAACTTGTTAGAAACAAAAATTAGTGGGCCCTGCCCCAGAGCTACTGAATCAGAAATTCTGGTGGTGGTGTCCAACAACATGGAGGACTCTTAATAAGCTCTCCAGGGCATTCAGATGCACACTTAACTTTAAGAATCTCTGCTGTGGACATGGATCAGCACATAAACAGCACAGACATCACCTTGGAGCTTACTGAAAATGCAGAATTTCAGGCCCCACCCTAGATGTGCTAAATAAGATCTGACTGTTAACCAGTCCCCCCATGTCTTAGTCACCATGCTGCTTTAACAAATACCACACAAGGGATTAGCTGAAACAATGGGAATTTATTAGCTCATGGTTTTGAGACTAGAAAAGCCCAAAACCGATGTGTCAGCAAGGTGATACTGTCTCCTCAAAGTCTGTAACATTCTCTTGCTGGGTGCCAGTGATCCTTGGTGGTCCTTGGATTTTTTTTTTAATTTATTTTTATTTAATTTAATTTACTGTTTAAAGAAGCTTTAGATTCTATAAATGATACACTGAAAATATAGGGGGATTCCCATGTACCCCACACCCTGCCCCTCCCACACTTTTCCCCATAAACAACATCTTTCATTACTGTGGTACATTTGTTACAATTGATGAACACATATTGAAGAATTACTACTAACCATGGTCAATAGTTTACATTATAGTTTACACTTTGCACTGCATATTTTTATAGGTTTTGACAAAATGTGTAGTGGCCTGTATCCATCATTGCAATGTCATTCAGAACAATTCCAATGTCCCAAATATGCTTCATGTTACACCTATTCTTCTCTCTGGCTTCCCTCAGAACCTCTGTTGACCACTGCCTTTATATCAATGTTACAAGTCTACTTTAGTTCATAGTTGCATTCCCCCCTTATGTTTGTTCATTCCTCAATCTTGAGGAATTTGGGATGGTGATGTCCACTCTGTTTCTGATTAAGAGGGGGCTTAGACCCCATGGGGCAGATGGATGGAACTGCCTTGCTTGATGTTGTAAATACTCTGTTTTTTGGGGGATAAGCATTTTCCATCATCATCATTTTGTTAGTTGTCCTGGGTGAGTCTGATGAACTGGAGAGTAGATGTTGCAACACTGTTGAGATCAGGGCTTAATTGGCATATGAACAAACTGAAGATTTAAGTCTCTGGCACATGTATTTAACAAGTACAGTGCTAATTATATAATCAAATAAAAGGGGCAAAAGAGCCATGTATAAGGAAATTATAAATGAGTCTAACTCTGTTACATTGGGAAACATATATTCCAAGGTAAGGCCCACTGACAGGAAGCCTAATTCCTTAGATTATATGCCCTGCTTATAGTGTCTAGATGTTTCTAGAGTCCTCAGGAGCACCCCTGCTTGAGGTACTGTTTACTGTGGCAGTCAATGAGATCCTCCTGAGACATGCATAAGTGTAACCTCTGGAATGACCTCCTGACTCACTTTGAAATATCTGAGCCATAAAAACTCACTTGTATTTAACATTTCCCCCTTTTGTTCAAGGTCTTTTTCCAAATGCATTGCTAGTTGGCGCTTGGTAATAATCCCTCGGTGCCAGGGAGGGTCATCCCTGGGAGTCATGTCCCACATCGGGGGGGAAGATAGTGAGTTTATATGCTGAGTTTGGCTTAGAGAGAGGTCACATTTGAGCACCAAGGCAGCTTTCAGGAGGTAACTCTTAGGCAATATATAATACTAAGCTAAGTTGCAATTTCCACAAGAACAAGGTTCATAATTACAACCATCAATGTCAAGGGCCTGGCGTATTAGTCTGTCCTCCTTCATTAGGCACTGCCCATGTACTATAGGGATTCTTGCCAGTCCTTGGCTTTTACATCACATGGCAATGTCCTCTCCTTTCTCTTCCAGGTTCTGTTGACATCTGGCTTCTGGATCTTCCCTGTGGCTTTTTCTCTCACTCTCTGTCTGAATTTCTTTTCCTCATAAAGGATTCCAGTAATTCAGGTTAAGGACTTACCCATTCAGTTGAGTCACACCTTAACTAAAATAACAATTTCAAGAGATCATCTTTACCATGGCTTCATACATGGAGTGTATGTAATTCAAGACAAAGAACATTTCTAAATTGGATTACTTAATTCACTCTACCACACCACAGGTGATTCATGTATATATTAAATCTTGAGAAGCAGTGATCCAGAAATTGTGCTAGGATATACATTTTCATGAAGGACCTATGTAGGTCAAGGTAGCTAATAAATTATGTTGGCTTCAACCAGTATTATTTCTATATCATTTGCACACTCTTCATTTCTTCTTCTTCCCTGGACTTGCAGTCCAGTTCTAACACACCAGCAACATGATTCCATGTACGTAATTCAAAAAAGAAGTATGAAACTTACATTCTTTTACTGAATAAAAACCTCTCAAAACATTTGTCTTTATGTCTCACTACTCAATCACTATGTGATCAAATAGTTCTTGTTCCTGTTTATAAGTCAATATCACTATTTATCCTGTTGTTAAAACTCTGATCAGCTCCCATTCCCCAACCACCCCAGTTAAACTGAATTAGATTTTTTTGGTGATAAAATCCATCAATATGTTATTTTAAAGATACCAGGACAGAAAAACGTTTGCTACTTTAATATTTTACAAAAAGCACTCTGGTTAAATAAATGGATAGTGGTATAGTCTCAAAGTAATTCAGCTTGGTTGCCAATTTTTTTTTTTCCTTAGACACTCTTTGGCATTCTACAATATATCTCATCACAGGGCAAAGCACACATTTTGTTCAGAATCCATCACACTTGGATGTGTGCAACTTTCATTGACCCAAACAATCTTGTGGCTGGGGCTTTATGGTATTTGTTTATCTCATAAACTATACCTATTTTAAGGAACTTATTTTTACCCCTCCCATAAAGTTCCCAAAAGAGATGACCTTTCAAGGTGAATTCCTCTCGCCTGATTATTTTGAAAAGATGCTCACAACATTCATTCCTTGAAAATTATTCTATCTAGCCTTTGTATCACTTTTTTGAGAAGTAAATTTATCTTATTACATCACGTGTATTCCCCATAGAACAATGTCTAAGTAGATGATCCCTGTATCAATTCCTCAACTTAACTCCCTTAACTTTTTCACTTTTTCCTCTGTCTAAAAGTCTACCAATGAAAGAGACATTTGGATTAATAAGCACTTTTGAAAATTAAAAATAACTCAGAACTTTATGGGCAAATAGTTATTCACAATTTTATAAATATGTAAAGATAAACTTTTCTTAACCCAGTGGGAAGATAAGTCATAGGTGTTCTTGGGTTGTGGTTAGGGTGGATACTGTGAATGATCCGTTTTCTTAGCCAGCCAAAGAAATTAGGAATTTAGATGTTTTGATGGAAATGGAAGACTTCTATTGTTTTTCTTGAATAACGTAGTTTAGTTCCCATTCCCTGCACATACAACATTGTGAAGCCATTCAAAGTTGGTGTTTCTCCATTCTGGAACCCTCTAAAGATTTTTTGTAAGCTTTCAGTGTCTTAATCCAGCAAGACTTGGTTACATGGTAGATTCCAAACTAGTCATCTGTATTCATTTACTCCAGCCATACAGTATATCTAAAGGCAAGGACTCTTGCCTCTTTTTGCTGTGTAACCAAGAATTGAAATACTAGAGAATTAGTTTGGAGAATTCAAAAGAGAGTGAACCTAATATAATTTTACTGCTTTAGTCCGAGAGGGAAAATAGGAGACAGTGGGAGACCCATGATGGCTGTTTTCAAACAGCTGGAGTTGTACCTTCATTTCTATTGCTCCAAGGGGACTAAACTATATGACAATAAGTCAAGTAAGTGATGGGTGGAATTTCTCATTGGGAATCCAATTGATGACCTCAAGGTTCTCTACAACCCTAAGAGTTTAGGAGATGGCCTGGAAATACAGACAATGCTTGGTTTATTGCATCATTATTTTAAGACATTTGTGTACTTATTCAAATGAATATTTATCAGGTGCCAGGTTTTGTGCTAGGTGTCAGCCCTGCATTAGAGAGCAAGAGAGACAAAGTCCCTGTCTTCACGTATTTTATAGTAGACAAGCAATATACCCTAAAAAGGGGGAATTAGGTTACATCTTAATAATATTTAAGCTTTAACTTAGAATGAAATAACATAAATTTTCCCATTGATCTTCTATTTTTTGTCTTATCTTTTCACCTTTAATTTTGATCTCCAAATATAGAGCATTACAATGGGATGATTGAGCAAGAAAATATGAAGGAAACAATGAAAATAAGTCTTTACTATTAGAAAGAAAAGAATTTAGATATTAGATAAGATGAAAAATGACTTGATTTAGAGCATTGTAATTCCACAAAAATATGCATTATGGGACCATGAGTTCACCAGTTTAGAGCTCAGATTATTTTGTTTCTTACTCAAGAACTGTTTGCTATTTATTGGCAGATAACTTATATTGATAATAATTGCATTTATTTCTCGTTTCTGGAAGGGAGATTTCATTCCATGGAACACAAAGCAAATAGCTTAACACATCTTTATATGATCTCAAACATGATGATACTTGCATCCAAAGCATAAAAGCAACTAAGAAAATTCCATATCACAAAGTAGCATAGGTAATTTAGTAGGATAGAGCTAAGGCAAATAGAGAAATCCTTCTTTAATAAGGTTCACAAATCCTTCACTTAAACAGGGAAGAAAAATGGAAACAGGGGGGAAAACATATTTCTCACCAGCACACAAAAGCTTTTGTGAAATTGATTAAATGGGGGATTTAGACTTATGAAAACAATATTCAACAAAAACAACAACAAATACCAACAAGATTCAACCAGAATATCTCGTGTTGCTTTAAATAAAAGCCAACAGGATAAGGTAGGATTATCCCATGGGTCAACATAAGCCAATGGCTTATGTTTAAACACCAACCATGAAAATTACTGTGTAATCTGAAAAATTCTGCCTTTCATTACAGACTATGTTACCTACATCTTTAAAAAACTCCATAAAGTTAACTTGTGTGAGCAAGTTATATCATATTTATATTTTAAAATTCATGTATAATTAGGGCTTTTGGAGAACAAATAGAATCAAAGAAAACTGTTTACTTTAAATCCTCCATTATTCAAGCATCTAGATAGTATTCATATATTTATCTCCCACAACAGATCTACATGAAAGGAGTAGAGTTTGGGGCTAACCCATGTATCTTAACTGCATAAGGCAAGCATTGTTTTCTCAATTTATTTTACATCCATATATTCCCACCTGAAAAATGAGAATGAATTAGTATGATATGTAATTTTACCTAAAAACTATATCCTTCCAATTGAAATATTTGCACAAAAATCCACTCATTTTTATAAATGTAGGCTTCTTCCTCTACTTTCTAAGAGCATATTGTAATTTTCATGTAAAGGCATTTATTTTTTAAATTTCCTTAAATTACTCTCATTTATCAATCTCTAAAATTCTTGTTGACTTTGTTGGCATTACTGTATATTATTTCACACCAGAGAATAATTTTCTCATTTTGTTTGACACTAAAAATATTCAGTGATATTTTTGAAAAATGTTATATTAAGATATATTTAATTACCTTGATATAAGCAGAGCTGCTTCTTAAAAAGTCATCACAACCAAGTCTGTCCTGGTTACATTCATTAAAAATTGAAAGAATTTATAGCAGACATTTATGATACTAAAACAACCATTCTTCCAACTGAAGTATTCCTTTATTAATTCAAGAAAAAATATGGATATAAATGTTTTATCATGCATACCTTCCTAATTTTTTAAAGAAAAAAAAACAATGGTAACTTCACATATATAGATGACATGCCTCAACAAATATAAGAGAATCTGAATTTTACTGTAGTTGCTGCAAGAAGGAATATCCTATCTCTAGTCATGAAATGATAGATGTCTTCAAGGTGAAAAGATTCTAAACTCATTACACTTTTTATTTTCATTAAGGAAGGAAGAAATGAAGAAAGGAAGGGAGGGAGGGAGGGAGGGAGGTTGCTTTAACACACTCAGTAGGGAACCTAGAAAGGTTTTAAGACAGATACACTCTGTATACAAAGGCATTGAATGGAGTGTTTCTCAACATGTGTTATACATATCATTGAAGCTGAATATCAACATTTTTATTTTAATATTTATTATTATAATACCTATTAGACAAATATAACTAAAATCAAATCAATGACAACGTCTATTACAGCTTAGGCTAAACGAAGAATTATTTAAATAAAAAGAGGTGTGTGAAGGAAATTATTGAATAAATGATATTTAGGTGTTATAAAAAAAATTATGAAGGTAACTCACAAATGACTAAGATTTAAACAGTTTTGTCTACTATAAATCTGTTCTTCAGAACTGGGAAAGTGTAAACTGCAAAATGTTATAGGAAGGAAATAGGTATCTTCAACAGTTTCATAACTAATTCCACAGAACAGGACTCAGATTATTCATGTTCTCTTACATTGGAAAGCCTTAAATATCAGCACAACTCTGGCCATGGAAGGCAAATCTCCATGATAGTTTCTCTGTTTCACAAAGGTAGTCATTTATCAAATTAGAATGTCCATAACACAATAACTCACCATCACCTTGGTAACTTAATCACATGCTTCCTTTCATTGTTATTAAAACCTTTTATATATGTAAGCTCTATTAGTTAGAAATGCTTTTAGCCGCAAATAACAGAAAACCCAACTAATAGTACCTAAAAACAGAACAACAATTATTTTAACTTAATAAAAATAGGAATTTAAAGACAAGTTCAAAAGTTTAATGATGTCATCAATAACATACTCTTTCCAATTATCCATGATTATTAGTACATATTTAAAAAGCATAAATCCAGCCAAAGTGTACAATCAATGGGATTTAGTATGATCACATAGTTGTGCATTCATCACTTCAATCACTATTACAGCATTTTTATTGTTCCAATAATAATAAAACCAGCCAAAAAAACACCTCCTCATCACATCTCAACCTCTCTATGCTTCCCCTGCCATACATAGCTACTATTCTGTTTCCACACTGCTAGTTTATTTTGTTCATATTTTGTAAAAAGTCTTATATATGCAATATTACCCATATTTGTATTTCACTATGTTATACAGTTCCATGTTACATTTTTTTAGCTTTTCTTCTAGTAATATACATATCCTTCGATTTTACCTTTCAACCACTATCATACCCATATAATAGCTCTGCTAGTCACAAATACCATGATGTGCTCTCGACATTTCCATTCATATCCAAAGATTTACAAACAAACTTTTTACCAAATCTGCACAGATTAACCCTCAGCTTTCCATTCTCTATCCTCATTCTGTTTTCTGGTGATCTATATGCAATTATTAATGCCATGAGTTTCTTGACAAACTCCATTGAAGCACAAAAGTGTTTAAGTTTGAGGAGGTCCCATTTATCCATTTTTTCTTTCATTGCTCTTGCTTTAGATGTAAGGTTTAAGAACCTACCACCTACCACCAGATCTTGAAGATGCTTCCCCACATTTTCTTCCAGGAGTTTTATGGCTGTCACTTTACATTTAGGTCCTTGATCAATTTTGAGTTAATTTTTGTATAAGGTGTGAGATAGGGGTCTTCTTTCTTTCTTTTGGATATGAATATCCAGTTCTCCCAGCACTATTTCCGCTGTTCTGACACAACTGGGTGGGCTTGATAGCCTTCTGAAAAATCAGTTGACTGTAGATGTGAGGGTCTATTTCTGAATGCTCAATTCCATTCTAATGGTCTAATGGTCCATATGTCTACCTTTATGCCAGTACCACGATGGTTTTGCCAATGTAGCTAGGTAATATGATTTAAGGTGAGGAAGTGAGAGTCCTCCAGTTTCATCCTTCCTTGTTAATGTATTTCTGGATATTCAGGGCCCCTTACCCTTTCCAATAAATTTGATAATAGGCTTTTCCATTTCTTCAAAAAAAAAGCTGCTGGGATTTTTATTGGGATTGTGGTGAATCTGTAAATCAGATTGGGTAGAACTGATATCTTAATGATATTTCATCTTCCAATCCATGAACACAGAATGTCCTTCCACTTATTTGTCTTCTTTAGTTTCTTTTAGCAATGTTTTGTAGTTTTCTAAAAACAGGTCCTTTCATCATTGGTTAAGTTTATTCCTATATATTTTATTCTTTTAGTGGCTATTGTAAATGGATTTTTTTAAAATTTCCTCCTTAGAGTCCTCATTACTAATGTATAGAAACACTGTTGATTTTTGCATACTAATCTTGTATCCTGCTGAACTTGTTTATTAGCTCTAGTAGCTTTGTTGTAGACTTTTCAGGCTTTTCTCAGTATAGGATCATATAATCTGCAAATAGTAAAAGTTTTATTTCTTCCTTTCTAATTGGATGCCTTTTATTTTTTTTTTCTTGCCTAACTGCTCTAGCTAGAACCTCTAACACTATATGAACAAAAGTGGTGGCAGTGGGCATCATTGTCTTATTCCCAAACTCAATGAAAAAGCTTTCAGTCTTTCACCACTGAGTACAAGGTTAGCTGTGGGTTTTTCAAATATGCCCTTTATCATGATGATAAAGTTTCCTTCTATTGCTATCTTTTGGAGTAATTTCATCAGGAAAGGATGTTGTATTTTCTCAAAAACCTTTTTTGTGACAACCAAGATAATTATGTGATTTTTTTCTTCAATTTATCAATGTGATGTGCTATACTGATTGATTTTCTTGCCTTGAACCACACTTGCATGTCTGAGATAAAACCCACTTGATCATGATGAATAATTCTTTTAATGTGCTGTTGGATCCAGTTAGTGAATATTTTGTTAAGGATTTTGCATATATATTCATTAGGGAAATGGGTCTGTAATTTTCTTTTTTTCATAATATATTTATCTGGCTTTGGTATAATGATGATGTTGGCGCCATAGAATGAGTTTGGAAGCATTCCTTCCTGTTCAATTTTATGGAAGAGTTTGAGCAAGATTGGTATTAAGTCTTCCTCGTTGAATGCTTGGTAGAATTCACCTGTGAAGCCATCTTGCCCCGGGCTTTTCATCTTTGGGGGTTTTTGATGACTGTTTCAATTTCTTTATTTGTGATTGGTGTGTTGAGGTCTTCTGTTTCTTCTGAGGTGAGTGTAGGCTGTGTGTTTCTATGAATTTGTCCATTTCATCTATGCTGTCTAGTTTGTTTGTATACAGTTGTTCATATTATCCTCTTATGATCTCTTTAATTTCTGTGGGGTCAGAAATCAATTCTGATTTTATGTACTTGTATCTTCTCCCTTTTTCTCTTTGACAGACTAGCTAAGGGTTTGTCAATTTTGTTAATCTTCTCAAATAACCCGCTTTTGGTTTTGTTGATCCTCACTATTGTTTTTTTGTTCTCAATTTCATTTACTTTTGCTCTGATCTTTGTTATTTCTTTCCTCCTGCTTGCTTTGGGATTAGTCTGCTGTACTTTTTCTATTTCCTCGAGTGTGTAGTTAGGTGTTTGATTTTGGCTCTTTCCTCCTTTCTATTGCAGGTGCTTAACCCTAGAATTTTTTTCTCTCAGGAATGTCTTTGCTGTATCCCAAAAGTTTTGATATTTTGTGATGACCTACCCATTTTAACATCAGTAATCTCATTCACCTACCTATCAATGAATATTTATATTTGCACAAGGGAGGCATATATATTTTGGGGATGGAAAAGAGTTTCGGCAGGGAGAAAAAAGGAGCTGAAAGAATGAAAATATGATTGACTAGACATGAAGCCTATCATATCTTGAGGGCTATATACAGTAGATTTCAAAGCTGTGTTATGTATAGTGGTGATGACTAGAAAGAAATGGCAGTAATAGAGAAAATGCCATCACCCTTTTTAAAATAGGAGTTAAGTTTTAAGCATACTAATTATTTCTTATTTAGGATAAATTTTAATTTATGTATATGCTATGTTTTCTTTGGATATTAAACACCAGCTAGATTTGCAAATTATAATAACAAATCTAATCAATCAGTGTTTTGTTAATTTTTATTTTGTTATCATATATATAGCACAAAATTTCCCATTTAACTATTATAAATATATATTTCAGTTCCATCATCATCCATTACCAAAACTTTTTCATCACCCCAAATAGAAACTCTGTATCCATTAAGCAGTAACTCCTTATTCCCACTATAACTATGAAAAATGTTAAATGCTGCCTCAGCATCCACCTTACATTGACTAAGCCACTTATCTCAACACTGACTTTTGGCCCAGTTAATAAGCAGCTTTCCAGTTCTGGGGCTTAAACTTCCAAACCCAAACTAATATCTGCAGCCACCACCCACACACCCCACTCAAAACCCACCGAAGGTCACAAATAATAAGCTAACCATCCCCACCGCCCTAGGACCCCTAGTTCCCTTTCCCCTTTCCCAAGCATCCTTGACTCCAACAAGAAATCTACTAACCTCCATCCTTGGACCACAATAAAGGCACAAGCACATGGGTCCCTCTTGCTCTTTGTGTGCCCCACCTGCTCGTTGAGTCACCGGAGCCAACTGCACTTCCCATCAACCCCTGATGGCAGCTCCCTCTCTGGGATCTGTAAGTAACAAACTATTTTTCTCAAGCATTATGGCCTCAGCTTCCCATTGTGTCACACCTGACCTCCACCTGAAACCAAATTTAAAACCCAACTTAACTAATTCAAAATAACCCCCTCTGCCCAGCCCCTGGTAACCACTAATCTACTTTCTGTCTCTATGGATTTACTTTTTTAAGATATCTCAAATAAGTGTAGTCATACAAAATTTGTTCTTTTGTATCAGACTTATTTCACTTAACATGATGTCTTCAAGGTTCATCTAAGCTGTAGTATGTTTCAGAATTTCATTCTTTCTTATGGCAATTAATATTGCAATGTGTTTATGTACATTTTATTTATCCATTCATCTGCTGATGGGTACTGGGGTTGTTCTCATCTTTTGGTTATTGTGAATAACTGTTCTATGAACAAAAGTGTACAAGTATCTGTTCAGTCCCTATTTTCAATAATCAATTAGTTTTTCTTATATACCTACTATGGGCAAAGCAGCATGGTAGGCAGTTGAAGTAAGGTAAATATATGCCATTTACCCTGTCTTCAAGCATAAACATATAATACTGTATAATGTGCATAAAGGTTTGAATGTAACAAAATAAGCTGAGTATCTCTTGTAAAATTTTTAAATATGTAGATATAATTTATAAATACAAACATACGCATCTAGATAAATGTGTATGTATATTCCCTTTTAAAAAATTTCTCTCTACATCTGCCATTATCACTTCAAGTGTGGGTTTTAGCAAAATTCTCCTTATTTCTCCTAATTGGGCACTTATATTTCATTATCTCAATTCTCCAATACAGTCAGGATAATATTGATAGGCAATCTTCCCTAATCATTGTTTACATCAGGTTTTTCTTTCTTAAGAGCCTCCCATTTCTTCCCAAAGCCTAATAAATAAAGTCAAAAATTTTGCAACTGAAATTCAAGATATTATATAAGATCATACCCTATCCAATTCTTTCTAGCTGCCACTCCCTTTCAGCAATCCCCCTTGAGAGGAGACAACCTCTTACTATTCACATAACATGACTTTTACTCTTGTTCCCACCTTCACAATTATACTCATGTTATTCTCTTTGCTTTGAATAGCTTACATCTGACCTTAAGAGTATCAAAAATCCTACCCATATTTCCACTTCCATCATGTTTCTTACAAACCCCTATGAAATTAAAGCATAAATATGTATATATGGGTAAACCTATAACAGTAAACAGACATATCTGGGAAAAGTGACCCCAAATGGACTACTGAGACATAATTTGGTAAAATTACTTGCTGTTTAAGAAATAAAATATTTGAGAATCCGGGAAAATAGACCAAATTACTTATGAGGGATGGGAAACTGAAATGTCACCAGACATTTAGCCAAGGCATAGAAGAGTAACTTTTTTAGGAGGTACAGGGATTGAACCCAGGACCTCATATATGGAAAGCAGGTGCTCAACCACTGAGCTACATCTGCTCCCCAAAGAAAGCTGGTTTTTTCATTTTTTGTTTTGTTTTTAGGAGGTACCGGAGATTGAATCTTTGACCCAATATATGGGAGGCAGGCACTCAACCACTTGAGCTACATACGCTTCCAACTCTTTTAATGTAAGCAAGAAAAGAATGTGAGCCAAGGGTTTTGTACCTTGACAGTTTATTTGGCTGCACACAAACTTTTATCATTGTACAAGAACTCAGGGAATATAGTTCCCATGAGCCTATTTTTAGAACATTCCTCAGACAACCAAAATAATTGGGAGGCATTGACAAAAGGACTGGTGGCAATGTCTATCAGTGAATACTAATATGGAAAAATATGAGCTAATCAAATATTATGTACTTCCTGATGGACATAACACAACACTAGCTATGAAGAAGCATAGTACTGGCCTAAAGATCAACAGATTGACCTATGGAACTGAATTGAGAACTAAGAAATAGACCCTCACACCTACAGTCAAGTGATTTAGACAAGGCTATTAAGTCCTCCCAGCTGGTCGATAACAGTCTATTCAACGAATGGTGCCAGGAGAATTGGATAGCCATAACCAAAAGAAAGAAGGAAGACCCCTATCTCAAACCTTATATAAAAATTAGCTCAGACCTAAATTATAAACGCAACAACCATAAAACTCCTAGAGAAAACATAGGAAAAAATCTTCAATTTCTTGTGGTAGGTGGTAGTTTCTTAAATCTCACAGCCAAAACACAAGCAATAAAAGAAAAAATAGATAAATGGTACCTCCTTAAAATTAAATACTTTTGCACCTCAAAGGACTTTGTCAAAAGGGTGAAAAGGCAGCCAACTTAATGGGATAAAATATTTTGCAATCATATATCCGATAACAGTTTAATACCCATGATATATAAAGAGATCATACAACTCAACAACAAAAAGACAAACTACCAAATTAAAAAATGGACAAAAGATTTGAAAAGACAATTTTCCAAAGAAGAAATAGAAAAAATGGTGAAAAAACACATGGAAAATGTTCAACATCACTAGTGATTAGGGAAATGCAAATCAAAACTACAATGAGATATAATTTCACACTTATTAGACTGGCCACTATTAAAAAGTCAGAAAGCTGTATACATTGGAGAGCATGTAGAGATACAGGAACATTTATTGACTGTTGGTGGGAATGTAGAATGGTATAGCCACTATGGAGAATTCTTTGGCAGTTCCTAAGAAAGATGAATATAGACTTGCCATGTGACCTTGCAATACCATTACTAGGTATATACCCAGAAGAACTGAGAGCAGTGACATGGACAGACAACTGCACACTGATGTTCATAGTGGTGTTATTCACGATTGCCAAAAGTTGGAAACAACCCAGGTCTCCATCAACTGATGAATGGATAAACAAAGAGTGGCATAAACACATGATGGAATATTATGAAGCAGTAAGAAGAAATGAAGTCATGAAGCATATGACAACATGAAATGTTGAGTGAAGCAAGCCAGACACACAAAGGACAAATACTGTATGACTGCGCTATTATGAATTAAATATATTGCATAAACTAATGGACTTAATAATTAAAATATACATCACCAGAAAATAGGATGAGGGTAGAGAAGGGAAAACTGAGGGTTAATCTGTGCAGATTTGGCAAAAATGTTACTTGTAAATCTTTGGAAATGAATAGAAATGGTGAAAGCACATCATAGTGCTTGTAACTAGCAGAGCTATTATATGAGTAAAACAGTGGTTGAAAGGGTAAGTCTAACATCATGTATATTACTAGAAGGAAAGCTAAAAAATGTAACATGGAACTGTATAACATAGTGAAAACTCATGTAAAATAAGAATATGGGTGATACTGCACATATAAGACTGTTTTTACAAAATATAACTACAAATAAACTAGAGAGATGAAAATAGAATAACAGCTATGTACAGCCAGGAAGCATAAATTGAGAGGTGATGAGGTTTTTTGTTTTTTGTTGTTGTTGTTGTTGTTTATTACTGGAATAATGAAAGTGTTCTAGAAATGATGGAAGTGCTGAATGCACAACTATGTGATTATACCGAATACCATTGATTTTACACTTTGGATGGATTTATGCTTTATTAATATGTATCAATAAAATTGATTTATTTTTAAAAATCCAGGATTGTGCCAAAAAAAAAGCAACAGAGGAACAAATTGAAATGCCCCAAGAGAAAGAAATCAGCAAGATCTATACTATCAAACAATAAAAGTAAAATAAAGCAGCAGTGTTTTCAATAAATACTTATAACAAGGGATAAAAAAAAAAGAAATGGAGGGAGAAGCTAACGATTAAAAGAATATAAAAGATTTATTTATTAATCATGACAAATGCATCTTACTTGGACCCTCATTCAAACAAACAAAAAACCCCACCACAATCAAAATATGATATATGTGGCTTACAGTAACTTCAATAATGACTCACAACTTCATGATGCTAAATTTTTCTACATTTACCATATACTTTTTTTTTTTTTTTTTTT
>JAQZBX010021560.1:0-32180 GCA_029593785.1 Cabassous unicinctus
TTTCAGTTATATCAATTTATGATTCATGTACTTCAAAGTTCTTTTATTGGTTGCATACACGTTTAGGATCACTATGCCTTTTGATTGATTAAGCAATTCATTTTTATAAAATATCCCACTTTATCTCTGGGATTTTTCTTGCACTGAAATCTAAATTTTCTGGTATTTATATAGCAACTCTGAACATCCTATTTGTTTTCTGTGACATTAGTTCTTTGTAACTATTTCCCTGCTTCTTTTGGCCTGAGTATTTTTATGATTCTACTTTAACACCACCATTTCTCAATAACCAACCCCCTGATGTGTGGTTGCTTTAGTGTGTGCAATATACATTTCTAACATCACAGTCTAACATCAAATAATATCCTACCACTTCATGTGCTATGTAAGAGTTATACGCTGGTGTAATTCTATTTGCCCCTACCTTGACTTTGTGCTTATTTTTGTCTTCTATCTGATTTCTACATACATTATAAACCCAAAATATTGTTAATTTTTGTTTACACTCATTTATGTTTTCAAAATTATTTTAAAGGGGTAAAAATATCTTTTAGATATACCCACATATTTTTCATTTTATTCTTCTTCATTCTTGCATTATATCCTTGCTTCCATTTGTTGTAATTTTCCTCTGCTCAAAGAAATATATTACTCCTTTGTGTTTTGGTCTGCAATGACATTTTTTTCTTTATTTTTAAAGAAGCTTTAGATTAGATATATGTTACATCAAAATATAGAGGATTCACATATACCCCACACCAGCCCCATCCACAATTTCCACCAATTGACATATTTCATTAGTGTGGTCCATTTGTTACAACTGATGAACACACTGAAATATTGATACCAACCATGGTCTATAGTATATCTTATTGTTTACACTTTGTACTACATAATTTCATAGGTTTTATCCAAATATATAATGGCCTGTATCCATCATTGCAATGTCATGCAGAACAATTCCACAACTCCAAAAGCCTAGAAATGCCAAAGGTAATATTCACTCTTCCCTCTGTCTCCACTCAGAATCTCTGGTGACCACTGTCTTTATATCAATGATACAAGTTCTCCTATTACTAGAATAATAAGTCTGCTTTAGTTCACAGTTTCATTCCAACTCTGTTTCTGATTGATAGGGGCCTTAGATCCCATGGGGCAGATGGATGGAACTGCCTTGCTTGCAGTTTTGGATACTCTGTTTTTTGGGGGATTGGCATTTTTCATAATCATCCTTTTGTTAATTGTCCCGGGTGAGTCCGATGAACTGGAAAATATGTGTTGGCTGCAATTCTGCTGAGATTTAGGTCTCAAAGGGCATAAGAACAGCTGGAAGATTTAAGTCTCTGGGACACATATTTAATGAATATGGTGATAATTATATGTTAAAATAAAAGGGACAGAAGGACTATGTCTAGGAAAATTTTAAATTAGTCCAAGCCCTTCTGTAATATATTGGGGGATAGGTTATCATATATGCAAGTTAAGTACCAATGGCAATGTGATGAATTATTAGGGTTGTCTGTCCTGCCTATAGTATACAGATGTCTCTAGAGCCCTCAGGAACCTGCCTGCTTGAGGCATTGTTTTCTGTGATAGTCAGTGAGATACTCCTAAAACTTACTTAAGCAAAACCTATGGAATGACCTTCTGACTCACTTTGACATCTCTTAGCCATAAAACCTCATTTGTATTTAATATTTCCTCCTTTTGATCAAGGTCTTTTTTTAAAATGTATCACTTGTTAGCATTTGGTAATAATCCCTGGGTACTGGGGAGGCTTATCCCCAGGAGTCATGTTCCATGTTGGGAGAAGGTAGTGAGTTTATATGCTGAGTTTTGATTAGAGAGAGGCCTCATTTGAGCAACAAGGAGGCTTTCAAGAGGTAACTGTTAGGCAATATATAATACTAGGCTAAGTTTTAATTTCACAAGGACAAGGTTTAGGTACTAACATCAATAACATGGGACTGGCATATTAGTCTCTCCTCTTTTGCTAGGCAGTGCCCATGTACTATAGGGTTTCTTGCCACTCTATTAGAGAAGGATTTATAATAGACGTAATGTTTTAGAGGAATTTTAGGTTTACAGAAAAATTGCACATTAATTATGTAAAATTCTCTTAAATCTGCTCACATCCTAACCACTCTTACATTTTTCCATATTATTAACATCTTGCATCAATACAGTATATTTGTCAGAATTGATGAATCCATATGCATACATGATTAACTATTAAGTCCATAGTTTGCATCAGGATTCCCTCTTTGCATTATAAAGAACTATAGGTGTTGATAAATGCATAATATAATGTATCCGCTATCCCAATATCATACATAATAGTTTTACGGTTTATACAAATACCGAGTTCCACGTTTTCATCCTTCCCCACTTAAGTCCTTGGCAAAGAATGATATTTTCACTGTCTTTATAGTTTGTCCTTTCCAGAATGTTTTATAGTGAGAATCATCCAGTGTGTAGCTTTGTTAAAGTGGCTTCTTTCACATAGCTATATGCATGTAAGTTTCATCCGTGTCTTTTGTGGCTTGATAGATCATTTTTTAAATCACTAAATAATATTCTGTTTTATTGATGAAGCACCCTTTATTCATTCACCTATTGAAAGACATGGTTGTTTCCAATTTTGTCAATTATGAATGAGGCTTCTATAACCAATCTTGTGCAGGTTTTTGAAGGGGCATATGTTCTCCACTCATTTTGGCAAACACCAAGAAGTGTAATTCTTAGAGCATGTTGTAAGCCTATGTTTAGTTTTGTAAAAATCTGCCAAAGTCTCTTCCAAAGTGTCTATATCATTTTGCATTCACACCAGAAACTAATGAGAATTCTTGTTATTCCACGTCCTCTCCCATCATTGGTGTTGTCAGTGTTTTAGATTTTAGCCATTCTGCTAGGTGTGTACTAGTTTCTCATTATTTTAATTTACATTTCCTTAATAACATGAGGTTGAACATCTTTTAATATGCTGTCTGCTATCAATATATCTTCTTTGGTGAACTGTCTATTCAGATATTTTGCACATTTTTAAGTGGGTTTGCTTGCTTTCTTACTGTTGACTTTTAAAATTTCTTTATATATACTTTGGATACAAGTCTTTAGTCAGATATGCATTTTGCAAATATTTGTCCCAGTCTGTGTCTTGTATTTTCATTCTCTTAATGGTGTCTTTCACAAAGCAGAAATTTTTTTAATTTAATTAAGCCCAGTTATCAATTTATTCTGTTATACATTATGCTTTTTATGCTTTATATACAAAATCATTTTCAAACCCAACGTCGTTTAGATTTTCCCGCAAGTTACCCTTTGGAGATTTCTATTTTTGCTTTTTATATTCATGTATATTTTCCATTTTGAGTTAATTTTTGTGGATGCATGAGGTCTGCTTCTAGAATCAAATTTTTGGATGTGAATGTCCAGTTGTTACAACACTATGTGTTGAAAAGTTTATACTTCTTCCCTTGAATTGCTTCTGATCTCTTCTCAAAGATCAGTAGACTATATTTGTGTAGGTCTATTTCTTGGTTTTCTATTCTGATGCATTGATTTATTTGCCTGTATTTTCAACAACAATACTCTGTTTTGATTACTGAAGCTTTATAGTAAGTATAACAGTTTGATATTATTGGTGAATTCCAAAAAGAAATATTGGATCTTGTTTGTAAACTGGTATTTTCCTTTGGGCGTGTTAGAGTGTATTGGATTCAGAGGTTTTACTTTTACTTGATTAAATAATGATTAATGCTTTGATTGGGCCACATCAGCAGGACTTTGCATCTGTGTCCCTTTTGTGGGTGGGGACTCACAGTGAAACTTCACCGCAGAGAAGGGAGATGGAGTCTTGAACTGGAGCTGTGTGAAATAAGCACACAGTGGAGCTTGGTCATGAGGAAAGCTAGAAGGCCATAAGCTATTCCCCTAATAGTCTACAGCAGGCATTGTGTAGATAGAGCAATTGAGCCCAGAGAGAGGCAAGCCCTGGGAAGAGAGGAACCCAGGAAGCTTGAACCTTGGCAGATGTCAGCAGCCACCTTGCTTCCACAGTGGCCATAGACTTTGGTGAGGGAAGTAACTTACACTTTATGGCCTGGTAAGTGTAAGCTTCTACCCCAACTAAATATCCTTTATATAAACCAACTGATTTCTGGTATTTTGCATCAGCACCCCTTTAGCTGACTAATACAGTAAATCTTGAAGTTGAGTAGAGTCAGTTCTCTGATTTTGATCTTCTTCACTACAATGCAGTCTATTCTGGATCTTCTGCTTTTCCAGATAAACTTTAGAATCAATTTGCCTATATGCACAAAATAGCTTATTTGGATTTAATGGGGACTACATTAAATTTACAGACCAGGTTTTTAAGAATCGGAATTTTAATAATATTGTCTCTGTCTATGAACATGAACTATCTCTTCATGTATTTAGACATTGAATTTATTTCATTAGACTTTTGTAGTTTTCCTTATATAAAAACTGTACTTTTTTTAGAATTGTACACAAATATTTCATATATTTGTAGCTAATGTAAATGGTGTTATGTTTTCAATTAAAATTCTACTTGTTCATCGCTGGTATATAGGCAAATAATTAACCAGCATAAAACCTTGCTAGAACTGCTTATAGGTTCCAGGACGATTTTGTTTTTGATTCTTTAGTATATTTTACAATGATAATCATATTATCTGTAAAGAAAGACAGTTGATTACTTCTTTCCAATTGCTGTACCATTTATTTGATTTTTTTCTATTATTTCATCGGCTAAGATTTCCTGAATGATTTTGAATGGGAATGGTAAAAGGGGACATCTTTATCTTGTTCCTGACGTTAAAGAAAAAGCAAGTAGCTGCTCACCATTAAATGATGTTGACTGTAGGGTATTTGTCGATGTTCTCTTTTTAAATACTTCACTTTTTTAAAATGATACTTAGATTACATGAATGTTACATTAAAAACATAGGAGATTCCCATGTGCCCCAATTCCTACCCCTCTGATGTGTTCCCACGTTAATAACATCCTTCTTTAGTGTGGTACATTTGCTTAAATTGATGAATACATTTTGGATCATTGCCACTAAGTATGGATTATAGTTTACACTGTAGTTTACACTCTGTTGCACAATTTTGTAAATTATGACAAGATATATAATGACCTTTATCTGTCATTGCAAATTCATTCAGGACAATTCCTAAGTCCCAAAATTGCCCTCATATCACACCTGTTTTTTCCTCTCCCTCCCATCAAAAACTCTACTGGCCCCCACCTCCACTTCAATGTTATAATTTCTTCCATTGCTAGTCTATATTAGAATGCTAGCAATTCTACTCTAGTCCATCATTCATCCCCTATCCCAAGGATTCTGGGATGGTGATGACCACTCCACCCCTAATTGAGAAAGGGTTTAGATACCCTGGGGAAGATCGATGGAACTAAAGTTCCTTGCAACTGGAGACTCTCTCTGTTCCTTGGGATGGTCATTGCCTACCATCATTTCTTGTCAGTTGTCCTGGGTTAGTCCAATAACCTGGAAAGTAGGTGTTGCAACTCTATTGAGATTCAGGGCCCAGCTGGCACATGGGAAGCCCAAAGATTTAAGACCTACACCCATCAACTCTAGCACTAACGATAGGTAAAAATAGAAGGGGCATAAGAGCCATGTGTAGAGAGATTACAACTAGGTCAAACTCTGTTACTCTGAGGAGCATAAATTCCAAAGTAAGGCCCACTCGCAGGGCACCAAGCTCCTGAGCTGTCTGCCCTTCCTATAGTGTCTGGATGTCTCCAGCACCCTCATGAGCCCCACTAATTGAGGCAGTATTTACTTTGGCAGTCAATGAGATCCTGCTGAGAAATGCATAAGCATATCCTTTGTAATGGCCCCCCGACTCACTTTGAAGTCTTTTAACTATATAAACTCATTTGACTTTACCTTTTCCCCCTTCTGGTCAAGGTCTTTTTCCAGTTGCATTGCTAGTTGGTGCTTGGTAATAATCACTTTGTGCCAGGGAGGTTCATCCCCAGGAGTCATGTCCCAGGCTGGGGGGAAGGTAATGCATTTCTATGATGAATTCAGCTGAGGGAGAGGCCTAATTTGATCAACAAGTAAGCTAGCAGGAGGTACCTCTTAGACAACCTACAATACCAGACTAAGTTTCAATTTCTAAAGTAAAGGTTCATAAGTACAGTCATCTATATCAAGGGCTTGTCAATGGACCATCCTCCTTCACTAGTCACTGCCACTGTACTCATGGGATTCTTGCTGTTCCATTAGACAATGTAGCAGAGCTTCTGAGGATGGGAATTCTATATTCTTTCAGGTATTGTGTGGATCTTCACACACCATGACAATGCCCCATGAACACTTGACCTTATTTGTATGGCTTATAGGTATAACATAGGTGAACCTCCTCCCATGCATCTCCCATTACTGACACCCACACCAATGGTTCTCCCCTGCCATAGTTGTAACACATCCAGGATCCAAACTTCTTTAAAAATGAATCCAACAAAATGAACAAAAACAATTAGTAAGAAAATGAAATAATAATGATAGTTTAAAAAAAGAAATAAAATATTAAAGTTAAAAAATTAGAATATAATAAAAAATAATGAAAAAAATTTAAAAACTTTTTTGACATATGTCTTTCATCACTGAAAGAACTATTGTCTTGTATGTTCAGTGACATTTTGTTCCATTTATTCTCCCATGTCTTAATTTTTACACTTTGTCTTCAAAGAAGCTTTAGGTTACAGAAAAGTCACAAACAGAATATAGGAGATTCCCATATACCCAACATGCTTGCCCTTTTCCCATTTCCCCTATAAATAAAATTTTATATGTGAATGGTACATTTGTTACAATTGATGTACAAATATTGAAACATTGTTAATATCCATGATCAATGATTTACATTATGGTTTACATTTTGAACCATACACTTTTATAAATTTTGATAAAATTGAACATGGCCTGTATCCATCATTGTAAGATTTTGAAGTACATTCCCATTGTCCTCAAAATGCACCATGTTACATCCGTTCTATTTCTTCTTCCCCCTCCTGACAGGACCTTTGTAATCCACCAAGCTTAACTCCTTAAAGAACAAAATTTAAGGTTACTGGCAACAACGTTGAGGGCTTGTCATACTGGCCTGTCCTCCCTTATTAAGCACTGCCTATTCCCCTTCTATTTGAGAACATAGCAGGACTCACCAGGATTGGAATCCAACACCTTCCCACTCATTTTGTAGCTCTCCACCCACTAATACAACCCATTATGACAAGATGAATGCTGACACACTCCATAGAGGCCTGCCCCTGGTGTGCTTTGTCCTGCATGTCCCACATCCAACACCCTTAACCAGTAATCCCTTCTACCATATTTTCCAAAAGAACATTCCCAATATTGTAGTTTCATCCAAGTACAAGCAAATCCCTGTTCCTTCCCCCACCCTCCCCTCAGTTCCATGGACATTGCAACCCACCCTCCCTCATCCCAATCCAGCACCACCCAAGTCAATAACATCACTGCACCACTGTCATGCCCCTCCATTGCATAACTACACCCTTCCATCACAGCCTTCTTCTCCCTTTCTGTTTTCTATGAACCTACCTTCTAGACTCTAGGTCTGTGAGTCTGTTCATTTGCTTATTTCCTATCAGTGAGGTCATGTAATATTTGTCCTTCAATGCCTGGTTTGCTACTCTCAACATAAGATCTTCAAGGTTTGTCCATATAATCCCATATATTAACACCGTATTCCTTCTTATAGCTGAGTAATATTCCATTATATTTATATACCACAATTTGTTTATTCATTCTTCTGTTGATGGACATTTGTGTTGTTTCCAACTTTTGACAATGGTGTATAATGCTGCTATGAACATTGGTGTGCATATATCTGTTCTTGTCCCTGCTTTCAAATCTTTGGGCTATATACCCAGCAGTGGGATAGCTGGATGATATGGCAGTTCTATAGTTACCTTCCTGAGGAACCACCAAACTGCCCTCCACAATGGCTGTGCCATTCTACATTCCCAGCAGCAGTGGATAAGTATTCCCATTCCCCATATACTTTCTGACACTTGTAGTCCTTTGTTTTTTAAATAGCTGCCAATCGAAAGGGCGTAAGATGATATCTCATTGCAGTTTTGATTTGCATTTCCCTAATAGCTTGTGATGTTGAGCATCTTTTCATGTGCTTTTTAGCCATTTGTGTGTGTTTTTGAAGCAATAGCTATTCAAATCACTTGCCCATTTTGTAAATGGGTTGTTTGACTTTAATTTTGAGGCATAGGATTTCTTTATATATTCTGGATATTAGGCTCCTATCAGATACATGGTTACCAAATATTTTCTCCCATTGAGTAGACTGCCTTTTAACTTTCTTGACAAACTCCTTTAAGGTGCAAAAGTTCTTAATTTTGTATAGGTCTGAATTCTCTATTTTTTCTTTCCTTGCTCATGCTTTGGGTATAAAGTTTATGAAACCATTTCTTAATATAAGATGCTGTATTGTTTCTCTACATTATCTTCCAGGATCTGTATGGTCACAGCTCTTATATATGGATCTTTGATCCATCTTGAGTTAATGCTTGTAAGTGTGAGATGGTGTTCCTCTCTCATTCTTTTGAATATGAATATCCAGTTTTCCAAGCACCATTTGTTAAAGAGGCCTTTCTCTCCAAGTTGAATGGGCTTGGTGGCTTTGTCAAATATCAGATGACTGTATTGTAAGAGTCTATATCAGAACCCTCTATTTTTTTCTATTGGTCAGTATGTCTATCCTTGTGCCAATACTATGCAGTTTTGACAACTGTAGATTTGTAGAATGTTTTAAATTCAAATAGTGATATTCTTTCTATTTTATTTTTCTTTTTCAATATGTCTTTGACTATTCAGGGCCACTTGCCCTTCCAAATAAATGTCATATTTAGCTTTTCCAAATCATTAAAAAATTCTCTGCTAATTTTTAACAGATTGCATTAAATCTACAATCATTTTGGGTAGGATAGATATCTTAATGATGTTCCTTCTTCCTATCATGAACAGGGAATAGTCTTCCATTTTTTAGGTCTTTTTTGATTTCCTTTAACCGTGTTGTGTACTTTTCTGCATATAAATTATTTACAACTTTAGTTAAATGTATTCCCAGGTATTTGATTCTTTTAGTTACTATTGTAAATGGGATTTTTTCCTTAGGTTCCTCCTCAGATTGCTTGTTATTGGTGTACAGAAATGCTACTGATGTTTGCACATTGAGCTTATAATCTGCCACTTTTCTGATCAAATTTATAAGCTCTAGAAGTTTTAGTGAACATTTCTCAGGGCTTTTTATGTATAAGATCATGCAAGTAGGGAAATTTTTATTTATTCATTTCTAATTTGGATGTCTTTTATATCTTTTTCTGTCTAAGTGCTCCAGCAAGTACTTCCAACACAATGTTAAATAAGAGCTGTAAAAGTGGGCATTCTTGTCTTGTTCCAGATCTTAGAGGGAAAGCTTTTAGGATTTTACCATTGAATATGATGTTAGCTGAGGGTTTTGCATATATACCCTTTATCAAGTTGAGGAAGTTTCCTTCTATTCCTATCTTTTGAAGTGTTTCCATCAGGAAACAGTGCTGTATTTTGTCAAATGATTTTTCTGCATCTATAGAGATGATCATGTGATTTTTTTCTTTTTATCTGTTTATTACATTTATTGATTTTCTTATATTGAACCATCCTTGCATACCAAGGATGAAACCCACTTTGTTATGGTGCATAATTTGTTTGATTTGTTGTTGAATACAATTAGCAAGTATTTTGTTGAAGATTTTAGCATCTGGGTTTATTAGAGACACTGGTCTATTATTTTCCTTTCCTAGGCATTTTTATTTAGCTTTGTTATTAAGGTAATTTTGGCATCATAGAATGAGTTAGGCAAAATACCCTCCACTTATACTTTTTGGAAGAGTTTAAGCATGATTGGTGTCAGTTCTTTCTGGAAAGTTTGTTAGAATTCACCTGTGAAGCCATCTGGTCCTGGACTCTTTTTAGATTAGAGGTTTTTGATGATTAATTAAATCTCAATACTTTTCATTTGTCTGTTGTCTACATCAGTTTCTTCTTTCATCACTCCAGGCTGCTTGTGTGTTTCTAGGAATGAGTCCATTTCCTTTAAATTATCAATCTTGTTGGCATACAATTTTTCAAAGTATTCTCTTATGATACTTTTTATTTCTGTGGGTCAGTGGTGATATCCTCCTCCTCATTCCTTACTTTATGTATTTCTGTCATCTTTTTTTCTTTGTATTTTATCTATCTTCTTGAAGAATCAGGTTTTCGTTCTGCTTATTTTTTCTCGTGTTTTCTTGTTTTCAGTTTCATTTAGCTCTGCTCTATTCTTTGTTATTTCCTTCTTTCTACTTGCTTTGGTATTAGTTTGTTGTTCTTTTTCTAATTCCTCCAGGTATGCAGCTACATCTTTGATTTTAGCTCTTATGTCTTTGATTTTAGCTCTTTCTTTTTTAATGTAGACACTTATGGCTATGAATTCCCCTCACAGTACTTCTTTTGCTGAATCCCATAGGTTTTAATTTGTTGTGCTGTCAATTTCATTTGTTTCAAGGTAGGTACTGATTTCTCTTTAAACTTCCTCCTTGACCTGCTGATTGTCTAAGATTGTGTTGTTTAAGTTCCATATTTTTGTTCTTAATCTGCTTCTCTGCCCCTTACTCATTTCCAGCTTCATTCCATTGTGGCCTGAGACGTTACTTTGTATAATTTAAATCTTTCTGAATTTATTGATAGTTGTTCTGTGGCCCAGCATGTGGTCTATCCTGGAGAATGATCCACATGTACTTCAGAAGAATGTATATCCAGTTGTATTTGGGTGTAGTGTTCTGTATATATCTATTAGGTCCAGATCCTGTAATCTATTATGTAAGGTCTTTGTTTCTGTATTGATCAGCCATTGAGGTGTTCTATCTAATGGTGATAATGTTGTATTAAAGCCCCCCCATTATAATTGCAGAGGCATTTATTTTTCCACTTTGTTTTTCCAGTGTTTACCTCATATAATTTGAGGCACCCTGGTTAGGTGCATAATTATTTTTTATTTTTCTATCTTCTTGATAGATTACCCCTTGTATTAATATATAGTTTCTTTCTTTGTCTTTTATAATACCTTTGCTTTAAAAGTCTATTTTGTCTGATATTAGTGTAGCTACTCCCACCCTTTTCTGTTTATTGTTTGCATGTAAAATTGTTTTCTAACCATTCACTTTCAGCCTCCTTATGTCCCTTGTTCTCAGGTAAGTTCTAGTAGACATCATATAGATTGGTAATATTTCCTTATCTACTCTGAAAATCTGTGTCTCTTGATTTGAGGCTTTAATCCATTCATATTCCAAGTTATTACTGTCAAGGACTTACATTAGCCATATTTTTTTATGTTTATGTATGCCATATGTTGTTTTTATTTCTCTTATCTTCTTTTTTATTCTTACACTCTCATCCACCTCTCTTTTTCCTGTTTTTTTTGCTTTCAACTTGCAGAACTCGTTTTAGTATTTCTTGCAGGGCAGGTTTCTTAATGACAAGCACTCTTAAATTCATTTTATATGCAAATATTTAAAACTCTCCTTCATTTTTCCATGCCAGCTTTCAAGGATAGATAATTCTTGGCTGGAATTTTTTTCTTTTAGCTCCTTATCTATGTCATACCACTGACTTCTTACCTCCATGGTTTCATCTTATCAAGCTTCCCTTGTATTTGATGGATCTCTTTTATTTTGCTGCTTTCAATATTCTCTCTTTGTCTTGAGCATTGGACAATTTGATAATTATGTTAAGATTTATACTGCTTGGGTTCTGCTGTGCTTCATGGACATGTACATCTGTTTCCCTCAATAGCATTGGGAAATTTTCTGCCATTATTTCCTCAAATAATCCTTCTGCTGCCTTTCTATTTTCTTCTCCCTATGGGATGCATATAATAGGTATGTTTGTACAGTTCATGTTGTCATTCAAATCCCTAAGTCCCTGCTTGATTTCTTTCTATCTTTTTATGTATCTGTTCTATTTTCCGTCTGGTTTCCGATGTACTGTCTTCCACATCACTGATACTTTCTTGGGCTTATTCAAATCTGCTGTTATGTGCTTCAAGTGTATTTTTGTTCTTGTATTGTGCTGTTCATCACCATCATATCCATTATCTTTCTAAGTATTTTTATAAATTCTTCTGTATGTTCTCCCAGTGTCCTCTTAATATCCTTAATCTCTTCCTTCACCTCATTATGTTGGCTCATGATATTTGTTTGGATATCTCTGATTAGTTGTTCCATGTTCTGCATCTCCTCTTGATTTTTAGTTTGTTCATTAGACTAGATCATTTATTCCTGTTTCTTAGTTTGACTTGTAATTGTTTTTTGGTGTCTAAGCTTCTGTTTATCTTGATGAGTTTATTCAGTTGGCTAGCTTCCATTTCTTATGTAGCGTCTCATTCTGTTGTTTTTGTGTGTGTTGTAAGGTTTCATTTGGACACATCTTTCCTCTTATTATATTTCCTTGCTGTTGTCTGTGTTCCTCTGAAAAAAAATATTAGGACCAGAGGAATGGAAATAGATAAGAGAAAAAGGATGATATTGATAATAATACAAAAAAGGTACAAGAGGAACTGTTTAAGAACTAAGAAACTAGGTAATACTAGTAAAAAATCATTTAAAATGCAAAGGAATAAGAGTAAAAAGAGGTGGAAAAGAAAAAAATGAAAGAAAACACAAAATAGAAAGAAAAATAACAGAAGGAAATAAAAGATAAGACAGATGAGTAGAAAAAAATAAAACAAGAAAAAAAGTAGAGAAAAAATGTAGAATGAATTAAAGGTGGTCAGATGGAAAAATTATAGAAGGAAAGAAAAAATAAGGAGAGAGAGACAAAAAGAAAAAATGACAACCAAACAAAATGTGGTGGAATGGAAGAAAAGCAACAGAATTCAGAAGTCAAAAAACTGAAGGAAAGAAGAGACGTAAAGTACTTTGAAAAAATAAGTAAAAGAAAAAATGGAAACTAAGAAAGGAAAACAGCCAACAAGAAGAAAACAGGAAAAAAAAGCAACCTAGGAAAAGCAGCCTTCCCTCTTAGGCCCCTAGAAACTGTCTCAGGCTGCTGTTGCTCATCAATTAATCCCTCTGCAGCCTTCCCTCTGCAGGTGATGTATCTAGCTTTCACAAATAAAATAAAGTAAAAATAAAAGAAAAATTCCAAAAAGCTGCAAAACACAACAGTAGAATCTCAGTCTATGAGTTCCCTATCATAAGGTGCTAGCTGCATCCCTGATCTGAACCAGGATCCCTTCTCTTAGGAGATATTGGGACTGGAATCAATGACCTTCTACATGCAAGGCAGGAATTCCCTCACTGCACTACAGCAGCTCTATAGACTAAATAGGCTTCTGAAAGCTTATTGGGCTCTTCCTTCTCCTGTTTCACTTAGGTGAGTTGGACTTTTAATATTTTTCAGGGACCAGGCTTGTTAGTTGCCTGTCTGCCCCCTCTTCTGACCAAGTACCTCCCTCCCAAGGCAGTTGGGTGTGACAGCCTGCCTGAGCAAATTCCCTTCTCCCCTTTCCCCGGGGGCACCTCAGTGCTGGCTGGTATCCTCCCTGAGTGTCAAAGGGGTTTCAGGTGTCCAAAACCATGGAACGGAAACAACTCTCCACCCTTTGTCAGATGCCTCTCCATCCCAGGGAATGGTCCCTCCCACTCAGCTGGCTGGTGAGAGCCAGGGGGACCCGGAGGTTATTTGCCTTGTGGGATGGCTTAGCCACTCACTGTTTCCAGCCACAGGGGCTAGCAACTCAGGGTTTTCCTTTGGGCTCTTTATCTCTATGTCCAGTTGCCTCCATATTGATGCCCTGAGGCCTCTTGCTCTGTGAATTCTCAAGACAGCTCACTTGGGTCAGATTTAGCCCCTTCATAGCCATTTTATTTTGCAAAAGAGCTGGGCAGTGCCTATCTACAATGACGCCATTTTCCAGGAACCTCTGTAGATTTTCTTTTAATTTGAGAAAATTAGTCTCTTTTCCTAGATTGTGGAGGATTTTTTCTTTAATCAAGAATGGATATTGCATTTTGTCAAATATTTTTTTTCTGCATCTATGGATATGATGTGATTTTTCTTCAGTATGTTGATGTGATGTATTACATTAATTGATTTTCCAATGTCTAATCAGCCTTGCATATATGGTATAAATCATACTTGTCATAGATCATTTTTATGAGAATGAATGGAGGGAAAAGAGAAGAAAGTGGTTTCAGTGTAAAATATATACACATATATATTTTACATATGTATATAAATATACATATTTGCTTAATATTCAACTGTGAGAAAGACTGTCTGGCAGGACTTCTAGTTTTTCCAAAATTTCTGTTCTCCATTTATCTATCATAAACCAATAAGTCATTATTTTTGAACTTGGAATATGTAGGTATTTGTTAAATAATACATTTTAAAAATTCTCTTGAACCCAAACAACTGACTATATACTAGTCAATGAAATCGGAGGGGAAATGATCTGCAAATCTTTGATAGAATCTACTAAGAAAAGGCATACATATATTTTGTTTTCCTTTTTTTTCTGACTGGAATATGCTCAGAGTGGTGAGACATCTTGGACCATGTGGTAGATAGCAACAAGGTAAGAAACAGCAAGGTGATTAAAGGAGGTGTGAGCCATTGAGTTTTCAAATAGAAGAATAACCAAAACAATTGAGACTTTTAAGAGAAAGGAAGAGCTGAGTATTTTAAACTTTTTTGAATTTGGAAGTCTATTATAGATGGCAATATATCTTATATATAATACAGATAGTTATACTTTTCATTTATGAAATGAAGATAAGGAAAAGAAAATCTTTTCAGTGCTGTTTGTATGATTTTCAATGACATGTAAAATTATAGATGCATAGGAATCTTTAATAAATTTTATTTTGCCCATCACACAATGGTTAAAGTCAAGAATTTCAATTATTTTTTAATAAAAACTCATCATTTATTTCAATCATTTGACATATTTAATTATCTTTTTTATTGGTAAAATCATTTAGAATGTTATAAATAAATATTTAACTCCCTGTGATGTTATTTTTGTATTTGAAGAAAGCATTTTTTAAATATATTGGAAATAGCAAGCACTATGGACACTTAAGAGAACAACGGTGACAAAATCTATGCTTTTAGTAGTGACCATCATAAAGCATATAGACAGATAAAGAGAAAATATGATTGAGGAAACACAGGCTACTACTACTTGATGAATGTTTCATGTTTTGGGGGACAAATGGTGTGGGCAGGCTCAAATTGCCAGGAGGAGTGACTTATAAAGTGAGAACTGAAGGCTGAAAAAATGAAAAAGCCAGAGAAACAAAAAGAAAAATATTTTTTTGACATTGAAACAACAAATGGAAAGATTATACATCAAAACAGACAAATGCGTGGAGTGTAGCACGATGGGGTATTGTTTCATATGGGTTGAATGAGCTACTACTTTAGGGAAATTTCTGTGATAAACAGCTTGTATTCTACCAATATTTAACTCTTTTGATAAAAATGTGTAATAAATTTATATATAGATTTTCATATTCCTTTATTTTCCTAAGTTTCCAAAATCCCATGTATCTAGTTACTTTTATTTCCTTGATGTCTTTCACTTCATTTCTTGACATTTGTTTGCTATTTAAGCAACATACTGTGTTGGTATTTCAAAATAAGCATTTACATTTGGCAGGTGTTTTGCTATACCAAAATACTTAAGTTCCTCAAAATACTCGTTATACATTTTCACCAGCTTCCATTTAACATCAGGAATTTTTTAAAAAGCCAATAACATTTTAAATTGTAGTACAATTTGAATTTTTTTTTTACTTTTTAACATCAAAGTATATCTTTTTTTTCCCCTCCTCATATACAATGGAGTATTTCTTTACTGGTTTGGTTCCTTCCTCTATTTCTTGCACCTGAAAGAGAGCTTGTCATAAAGAAAATACGTAATACATATTTGAATGATCAATGAATACATTATTAGAAATGTTTGAATTGGAGGAAATAATGGTGAACATTATTAATATATTATATTAATATAATCTTAATATTGCCTTCATGATATAAATGTAGGACAAATCTACACACATCTGTGTTATAGTGAGGATCAACACAGCACAGATTATAATAGTCTGTTCCATGAACGAAGTGTTTGAACAAGCAAACTTCAGGAGGGGAAATGCATCGCAGAGAAAATGATCAATGATGTTAGAATCACAAAAGTCCAGATTTAGGTCCATGCTAAGTGGGGGGATGACAATCAACAGGCTAGCCACCCAAAAACAAAGGACAGTTCCTCTGCGGACTCTGCTGTTCATGATAGTCACAGAAGGCAGAGGTTTGCAGATGGCCACCTAATGGTTATTGGACATTGCGGCCAGGAGAAAAAATTCTGTTATTGCAAAGATGTCCATAAAAAATACTTGGCTGGCACTAGCATTAGAGGTGATGACCTTGTCCCATGTAGCTGTATTATACAAGTACCTGGGAATACATGCAGAGGTGAATGAGATCTCTAAGAAAGAGAAATTTTGTAGGAAATAGTACATGGCTGTTTTAAGGTGATAATCCAATGTGATAAGGGAGATGATTGCCAGGTTCCTGGTTATACTCAACATTTAGGTGAGAAAGAGGAAGACAAATATCAGAATCTGCAGTTGTAGGTGGTTTGTCTGTCCCAGGAGAATGAATCTTGTTACTGTCCCATTTCTCATTGTTGACTCCTAACTTCTGTCCAATCTGTATGCAATATTAAAAGACATTTTATTGTAATGTGGTACTTAATCATAATTTTCAGGTTTTTAAAATTAAATATTTTACAATTTTTAAAAGTTTTACCCTTTAAATCTGTACACTGGTAAGGGTTACTTTTGATTGCTATTAGTTTACATTGTAAGTGTAAATACGAGCACTTACAAAAGGCGACATTTTTGTGAAGTTCTAGGAATATGTGTGTGTGTGTGTTCTTACCATAATAGCCCCAAAAGCTAATACAATCCAAATAAATAGCTAATGTGCAGGAAATATTTCTAAATGAACATATGCATCAAATGTATACCTACAAAACTATATGACTCTCAATTTGGACTTCAAATTCATATTATGTTGATGTCTACTATGTCTAGTTAAATTTCTTTAGATCTTTGAATCTATTGTTGAACTTTCTTTTTTCTTTTCTTTATAAAGGGAATCAATTTATCTGCTTTCATTTATTTTATCCGTTGCTTCACAACTAATGAACGATAAACTGCCTTCTCTTTGCCTGATCTTCCAATAAAATATTTTAATTTTGTAGTTGGTACTTTACCTCACAGAGCATCTATGTGTGAAATATTTAAAACAGAGCCATGCATTCTGTGATTCTGTGTTTGTGTTAATAGCTCTTCCACAGATTTTTTTCAGGCAGGGACACATAGTTATACTACTAGGGATTCAAATATTTTCATTTTAAAATTAATGTCTCTGTGTTTGAAATTTTCCTACATCAGTGAATCATTAAAAGATTTCCATGGAGACTCCAGTTTATTTGTAAATAGACAAATTTTACTGTGTAAAATTATGTGTTCTTTTACTAATGTGGGGATAGAGTCAGTTCTTATTACCTGAGTTCCACCACATTTAAGGCCCTCTCAGGGTTACAGTCTAAAACATGAGGAAGAACTGACCTACATGCACAGTTGGCCTGACAGAAGTAGTACTCTCAGGAAATTTAGGGACAAAACAACAAGTATATTAGATCAAACTGATATGGAGAAGAAATATTTTAGCTGCTTACCTATCTTCTTCCAAATCTCCTTCTAATCTTTCAGGTGACAAGTACATCGCTGAGTAAATTTACTCACCCCTACCAACTTAGGAATTTATTCAATGCTCTAAAAACATTTGTCTTTTTATTTCCAAGATATCACAAGGTATAACACAACAAGATTTAAAGGGTGACTCAGGGAAATGTGACTAACTGGTTTCTGTTCATTCTACTTTGAAAATATATGTTAGAAATTAAGACAACAATCTTTAATGGGGTTGTGATTCCTCAGCGTCATTGTTTTGGGAGATAGAGAGTTATGCTCATTTAATTATATGCATATATATATCTTTTTAAATGTAAGTTTGCAAATATAAATAACATAATTCTGTATATCTATTACATTTTATTTCACTTAAATGCTAATCTATTCTTGTGCACAAAAAATCCCGGATAATGGCATTTATAAGTCCAAAGAAAGTACATTCTAATAAGTGAAATAAACAGACCCTTTACCAAGTACAGAAATTATCACTCACATTTTAGATTTTGTTAGAGATACTTAATATTTGTTTTGTTTTCCAGATTTCCAAAGTTTATGACTAAACTCTTAGGGAGGTTAATATAATTAAAATGACAATCACATCACTTACTATTTTGACTGTGAATCATATTTTCTGTTGAAACACATCATATCTTGTGAATTCTAAAATGAAAATTATAGTTGGGATGAATGTTTTCATCTCATTATCTGGTTACTTTTCCTTGTAAATCTAAAACCATATTCATGAAAACTCTGGAATGCATAGAGCTCTCCGAAATACATACTTTTAACCAATTACACATACTTATTGGCTGTAACAAGTAAAAATCTGTTTAAAATAATCAAAAAACTGTACGTATATGAGGAAGATGGAATATCAGGATACCTCTTCTTTTTTATGTGCATGGATCTTCTGACTTCTCAGGGAAGGGAATGAACTGACATTTGCTTTATATGATAAAAATTCAATCATCCAAAAGAGTCATTGGTGACCCATATAGAAAGTCACTAATGAATCTTCTGTGTAATGAAATTTGGGAAAATATACCATGCTAACAAGGGTTTAAATTTTACTATTGTTATTTGTAGTAACTTTTTCTTTTGTATTTAATGCATTTTTGTCATAAAAATCATTTTTACCACAAGTGCATTCACTATATATACTTTTAGAAACTTTGTTTATTTTAGTTTCTGCATTTAGATTTGATAGTCATGTCAAATTATTGTATATTGTATGAAGTAAGGCTCAGAGTTCATTTTTTCCCCCACAAAAATATCTAGGTGCTCTGGCATAGATTGTAATCTCCCTGTTGTTGTAAACAGAATACTTATATTTATTAATCTATTGCTTGATTCAATTCTGTTCCATCGACATATATATCTTTATAACAATATCAGCTATTTTATTGTTTGAGTTTTATATTAATTATTGAAATCTGAGATTATAAATCCTTTTGCTTTCTTTACCTGAAGATCTTGGTAATTCTAGTTATTTGCATTTTTATATAAATATGATGAAATTTTCATATTGCAAAAAATATATAATTTACAGGTTTGATTTGGATTTTTATTGAATCAATAGCTCAATTTGTTTTTTTGCTTTTTTTTAAAGATTTATTTATTTATTTATTTATCCCCCCCTTGCTGCTTGTATTTAACTGTGTCCATTCGCTGTGTGTTTCTTCCATGTCTGCTTATCTCCCCCTTGCTGTGAGGTCCTGCTGAATCAGCCCACCACGCCACGCGGGCCGGCCTGCTTTCACAAGGAGGCCCTGGGAAGCGAACCCAGGGCCTCCCGCATGGGAAACGGGGACTCTATCGATTGAGCCACACCCACTTCCTGCTGTGAGGTCTTGCTGCATCAGCCTACCGCACTGCGCAGCTGGCCGGCCTGCCCTGACAAGGAGGCCCCAGGAAGCGAACCCGGGGCCTCCCTTATGGTAAAGGGGAGCTCTATCCATTGAGACACACCCGCTTCCTCAATAGCTCAATTTGGATTTGACATGTTAAGAACATAAAAATTTCCATTCTATACAAATGATATATCTCTCTAATTCTTTCTTCTTTGATTCCTCTAAGAAGTATTTTATAGTTTTCCATGTAGAAATGTTACACATCTTTTGTTTGAATTATTCCTACATAAAAATATTTTTATAGTATATCAATTAATATCACTTCATAAACTTCATTTTTTAATTTGTTTATATTAAGATTATATTTGATTTTTAATCAAGAAATATTAAAACTTTATTATATTCATTTTATTACGATCATGTTAGATTTTATATTTTCTGTATATTTCTGTCATCTGTGAATAATTATTTTAATTTTTCCTTCCCAATATTTATGTATATTTTTTCTCTTTTTCTTTTTTTTGCACTAGCCTTTTTGCATTCTCTAGACAGTACAGTTAATATTGATAACAAGTAGTGGTAACAAACATCTTTGTTTTACTTGAACTCAGGCTAAGTGTACAATATTCCATCATTAAGCATAGTGTTAGTTGTACAGTTTTGTTGATATCCCTTTTATATCAAGAAAGTTCACTTCTATTACTTGTGTGCTAAGAATGTTTATCATTAAAACATATTGAAATTGATCAGAAACATTTTTTGCCTCTATTCATACTGTCAAATATTTCTTTATTCTGTTAATGTTTGGAATAAGAAAAAGTTCAAATTTATAATCATGTGAATCATACATGTTTCACGGTGACAAGTTACACTAATAATTTCTAGGATACTAATAATTGAGAGGCACAGGAGAGTCAGAAGGAATTCTGAAATCTAAACCAGAGCTCCCCAAGCCCTTTCTTGCCACATCAGCGTGTGCTCTGTGCAACCCCAGAAATATATGTCTTTAAGCCTTGTGCATCATTCATGTCTGTCTTAGTATGCAAGGGATGCAGTAACAAAGTACCACAGACTAACAGGTTTAAACAAGACAATTTATTATCTCATGGTTCTGGAGGTTAGAAGTCAAAAATCAAGGTGCCAATAAGGTCATACTTCCTTCTTTAGGTAGGAACCAATCTATGCCTCTCCCCTGGATTCTGGTGGGTGCTAGCAATCCAAGACGTTCCTTGGTTTGTGGTATAACTCAATCTCTGCCTCTATCATGTGGAGATTTATTTTTCTATAAAATCAGTTTACACAATTAAAACATCAATTAGGAGATTAAAGTCAACCTCATAAAATATTTTCTGGTCTGGGCTATTGTTGTCTGAATAAATGGCTTTCATTTTAATTCTAACAATAAGCTTACAAATGTGTTTGTTGTAGCACATGGTTATGGAATAGTAGCACAGCATGTGTCAAAGTTACAGTATTATTCTCCACTTTAATCCCCAAACAAAATGACATTTTCCTACTTACCTCTCAAACTCAGTGACTGGGAACTTAGCTAGAAAACATTGTTCAGTAATTTAGGATTCCATCTGCTTTGTGGAATAACCATTTTCTTGATATCATTATACAGTGTTCCCAGACATTGACCTCTGGAAATCTTTGTGTAACATCATCATCTGACACCCATAGAAATGGAATGGCATTGTTCCTTTACCTTCCCTATCCCAACCAGTTACAATAAACAAAACTTATCCATGGAAATTATTCATGGATGATATATTAGTTTCCCAGGACTTATAACAAATTACTACAAACTTGGTGTCTTAAAACAAGAGAAATGTATTCTCTTAGAGTTCTCCAGACCAGAAATCTCAAATCAGTGTGCAATAGAGTTGCTTCATTTAGCGAATCTTATGATGAATATTTCCATGTCTCTCTCCTGTAGAATGCAAAGGACAAGGAGAGAGATTTATTCATCTATTTTTGAAGCACATTGAAGCTTTCTTTTGGCCTCATAAATTTTACTTAAATTGCTTATTTTAGTTATTACAAATTTTTGAGCTGGAAATTACATTTGGTTACTTTTTATGGATGGTTTCTATTTTTTGCTATTTTCCTAATGTTAACATTTTATGACAATATCATAATTTAAATTTTTAATGTATTTGTAATAACTCTTTAGTGGCCTTTCCATTGATTCTAGTTCTGTGTCATGTCATGTTGTTTACTGTTGACTCTATTCCACTGACTAAAAGTTGTATTATCATGCATCCTTGCATATCAAATGGTTTTTGATGATATACTGACAATAGTGGATGCATATTTTCTTTAGAGATAGCTTTTTTTCTTTTTCAGGTAGTCAGATAATTTACTTGTGTATCTTCTTGATTGTTTTGAGACCTGTGTCATGCTTTTATAGATGGATTTAAACTATTTATTATATTCTAGGGCAATATTAACCCTAGTTGTAGGGAGCAGAATTCCTGTATTAAATATTCAGGGTGACCAGTAATCTCCTTCCACTCTGATCAGAGCTCCTGTGCCTCCCAAACGTAAGAATTCTTCCTTTTATTATTTTAACGATGAGCAAGGAAATTCCAAAATTGAAGATAGAAATTGGATAAAAATTTAGCCTAAGCACTCTTCCAGAATTCTCCAAACCTTTAGCATATATAAGATATTGCCTATGAAGTCTGGCATTGCAGTAATGATAATGGTATAGTGGATTGTGTCAGGGTCATATCTTAAGGGTGCTAAAATATATTGCATTTCTGTTATTAGCAGATGAATATTAGCTTTCTCAATAGTTTGTAATTGTTACATTTGGGGTTATATGGATATAAATAGCACTAATTTGGAAAATGTAATGCCTACCTTCAAGAATTTTAAATTGATAGACATCAAGGAAAGATACAGATTAAATCATTGCATATTAAGGGAAATCTCATGTGAACCAAACAATGCTCTATAAATGATATTCTGGGCTAATAAATTAAATACATTTGCAATAATTGATTGAATGATTTCCATCAAGATGATAATTAGCAAGGGTTTCAAGGGAAATTTACTTCATTGATCACTCTGGAAAAATTAAAAGAATACCCAAAGTCATCTACTTTTTCATAATCAATGTTTGAATAATATTCATACAAAACCTTGTTAGAATATCTCCTTTTCTGGTGCAAATCCATTTGCAGCAGGAACAGGTCTTTGCCCACTTAGGTACATTGTGTGGCCAGATTTTTAACGACAGTGACAATTTGTGTACCATAAATCATTTTTCTTCTCTAATTCTTTAATTCACAAGGATATGAATGTCATAAAATGTCACTTGGTAATTGAGTGGAAGGTGATGAGGTGGGGTTCACTTGTAGGTTAGTTACATTAGGGTATGCATGTTGGCTAATATAGCTGAATCTAATCTGGATGTTTGCACATCTGCTTTGGCAGAAATGTTTCTTTCTCCAAATGTATTAATTTCCGATTACTGAAGTACAAAAAACAAAAAACAAACAAACATAAAAAACACTAGCACAAACTTAGTTGCTTGAAACAAAGCAATTTTATTCTCTTAAGTACTGGAAATCAGAAATCTGAAATCTGAAATCAAGAGGTTGGCAAGGCTGCATTATTTCTGGAATCTTCAGGAAAGGACCTGTGCCCTTGCCATTTTCAGTATCTAGAGGCTGCCTGCATTCCTTGTCTCATGGTCCCTTCCTTGCATTGCTCCAACCACCTGAGTCCTTTATCATATTTCTACTGCTGATTTGATGGTCCTTCCTCCCCCTTTAAGAATCTTTTTGTTTTTTTTAATGGACACAACTGGATATTCCAGGTTAATCTCTTAATTTTAAGATCCATAACTTCATCACATCTGCCAAGTTCATTTTACCATTTAAGGTAACATATTCGCAGGAATTAGGTTCAAGAGGTTAGGAGGCCATTATTAAAGCTAGTATAAGTGAGTAGGATTTTCCCAGAGAGACATAATTATAAAAGGCATATTGTGCTGTAGGTACCATGGGTAGAGGTTATTCTAGCACAGGTACTACTTGAGTTGGTCTGAACAAAATTTATCAATTTGTGCTTCAACATATTAGAAAACATCTATGTGGAATGTGTCCTGTTTTTTTTTTTCAGGTGGTACTGGGGATCGAACCCGGGATATTGTATGTGGAAAGCAGGCGCTCAACCACTTGAGTTCCATTGGCTCCTAGATGTGAACTTTTTTACCACACAGTTTCCCATCCCTTATCTCAACACCACACAAATATTTCCTCTCACCTTTTTTATTTCTATTAAGTGTTTATTTTCTTGCTAGTCCTATTATGTTTACTTTTCACATTCTTCTTTAGTAGATGTGAAAACACACTCTCATAAATATTTTCTTGAACTTCTAATTGCTTAATCTCCAAAAATTGTTGCTTTTCAGAATCTCAGGAACATAGTCAACCATATCCCCCCAAAAATTCCTATCTGCATCCTTTTCCTCTAAATGCTTTTATAAAATAACCTAACTAATAGGTTTCTCTCATTATTAAATGAATCACTTTCAATGGATTATATTTCTGGAAAAATCTTTCCTCTGATACTGTTTGTTTTATTACTTATCTATGTTCCTGAAACCCACATTCTACTTGTGATGCAAAGACTTGTTCATTTCTTTTTTGAACATTTTAAACATATATTCTTCTGGGCACTTGATGAACCTCTGATATATGGGGTGGAAGAATTTCATAGGATGCAATTCTTACTCCTTTCTTAGGGCTAATGGAATAGCATCCATAACTCACAGAGTTTCAGATTTGTATATGATACCTAAGAAATACTTACTGGCAAAAATCGAATAAAATTTTCCCAATAGAGGTATATTATTTATTTATTTTTAGGATTTATTTAAACACTGCTGGAATAGGGAATTTATTCAATTTGCTTTGTCTATAAGTTGAACATTGTGACTACTTTTATTTTTGAAGAAAAATTTAAAGCAAAGTAAGATTTACCACACAGAAGCCCAGTTCTGATTATATCCACTATCTACCTTCTTGCCAAAAGTGATATTTGGCTTCTTTTCTTTGGCAATTTGCCAAGATGAATAGTTTTATTTTCATCGCTGCTGCTTTTGCCTCCCCTGTGCATCCCTCATTAGATATAGGAAACATAAATCAGTGATTATGAAATTCTAAATTAGTGGCAATGTCTTCTTGATAGATTTTTTTCCTCAGTGAACATAAATTAAATACTATACCAATATCCAAACATTTTAAAAATGGAATTACTGCTTCTCAAAAATAAACTTTTCTGATAATCTTTACTTTTGTCCTATTTTGCCAGGGCTGCTGTGGTAAATACCACACATGAGTTGGATTACCAACAGGATTTTATTGTCTCACGGCTTTGGGTGCTGGAATCCAAAATCAAGCTTCCACAAGCTATGCTTTCTCCTAGAGCCTGCAGCATTCTGAGGCTGCCTTGCTGCAACCCCTGGGGATCCTTGGCTGGCAGCTCTGCCTCTGTCACATGGTGATGCTTCGTTCTTTGGCTTCTTCTGGCTTCTTCTGTCTTATTGTGTCTGAAATTCCTCTGCCTAATAAGGACTGCAGTGATTAAGACCCACCCTGATTCAATTTGGTGTCATCTAAAAAGGACCTTTGAAGATCCTGTTGACAAATGACTCCACATTTAAACTAATAACAACATCTTCAAAGGTCTTATTTATGAATGGATTGACAACGGGAACTCTCATTAAAACTTGAGCCTGTTTTGTGGGGTTCATGATTCAATCCCCAACCACTCTATTGCTTTAAAATATTTCCTTCCTGCTGATGTGGGGAGGGTCACTTCTGATCCTGTGTCCATTTATTATTACTCGGGAATTCAGTCACTGTTACAGAGAAAGGAAGTGGACTTGTTTGTCATTTGTGTGAGAGCTTACCCACTTTGGAAGGATTGCATGGTATGTGAACACAAATCATTAAAACTGCTTTTTTAAAAAGCTAGCCAAAACCCATACACAAAAGGTGGACCCAAATGTAAACTATGGATTTCAGTTACTAATTATATACTGATATTGGTTCATCAATTGTAGCAAATGTAACACATTAATGCAAGATATCAATAATAGGATGTGTGGGGGAAGATGGGAACAACATGGGGGTTCTGTGTATTCTCTTTGCAATTTTTCTGTAACCTTAAAACTGCTCTAAAAATAAAGTTTATTATTTTCAAAATTAAAAACACACACAAACAAATGAATTGGCAATGGGAATTCTGGTTAAGACTTGAGCATATTTGAGGGGTTCATTATTCAATCCCCAACCACTCTATGACTTTATCATAATTCCTTCCTGCTGATAGGGGGGAGGGTCAGTTCTGATCCTGTGTCCGTTTAAGAAATATCAGGAATTCAGTCACTATTATAGAGAAAGGACATGGAGTTTCTCATGCTTTGTGTGAGAGCTGGCATGCTCCTTTGCAAGGTAGAACCACAGCTGAAATTTAAACAGACCATCTGGAGATGCATAAATGACCATTTTTGCAGTGTACCTCCTTCCCTCAATTTGCTTTTACTTAAAAGACAGACATCTGTGCTTCTCTGATGTAACTAATGCAGCCCTCTCAACTTTGAGTAGTATTCAGTTCCAACATTTTATATTTTTCTAGTCATTAAGAATGTAACTATGGGAGAAATCTGACATTAAAAATCAAGTGCTACATAATGAATTGATGTAAGTTATTATTGACAGGTAACTTTTTTATATTACAATAGGGAGATCTTTTAATTTTGATTTATAATGAGATGATGTGACATGAGCCAAATTGGACATTGTATGTTTTTTGTAGGGCCATAATGCTTCTTAAAATCCCTCAAGTTATATTGCCTTCAGATGAGCTCCTACTTATCATTGCATATAATTATCATACCAAGAAATACAGACTATATGAGTAATACACAATTAAACCTGAAATCTCCTTTTAGCCATATTAACACTTACATCTCAGTTTTATACAGTCAAGAAAGAGCCATTTACCATACACAAATATCACCTACTCTTAAAAAGGAAGATATAACCCATACAACACAATTCATCAAATTTACAATTCTGGCAGTTAATCATTTCCTCCCTCTATAAGTTATTTAACTAGAACAATCCATACATTTATCAATTTGAAAATTAGTGTCATATTGAAAATCTACATAATCATTTCTAGTCCCTTTGTTTGAATCTATGTGAACAGTTACAGCAGCCTTGGATGAGTTTTATTTCCTATCTTCTTCCAATTATGTCAAGTGCTTTAAAAGGAACTCCTAGGTTTAAAAGACTTGGTTTTCTGACCTCTCTTTGTTCAGAGAGAGGGTTTTGCAGTTGCAAATGCAGTATTTCTTTTATTTGTCAAATCTGTGACCAAGTTAATAAACAAGAGAGTCCCTTGATGACCCTGGTTCAAAATTAAGTGACGGATCATTTGTGTAATGAACTTTGGGAGAAAAAATTCAACCCGAATCTACTAACAATGGGGACATGGCCTAGACAGGCGAGAAATAGAAACCAGAGCATATAATAGACAGGTTTGAAAACCATAAGAATTTAATTTTAAAAATCCTACATCACTTATTTTTATAATTTCTAAGGTGTAATATAATTAAAAGGTCATGCTTCTCCTTTCTCTCCTTTATCAATTTTTAATAAAATGAAAAATTATATGTTGGTATGAGAATTGATCAAATGAACAAACAAAGAAGTACACATTGCCAAATAAAAAAGAAAATAATTTTTATAAGTAGCAATAAAATCTAATATTCCTGAGCATATGCTTCCATACTTTCTTCCTGCAAATATACCCATGTATGGCACATGTAACCTTTACATATCATGAACATTAAACTAAAAAAATGTTCTTGTATATTGAGAGATAGATATTCTCAGATGCTATTTTAATATTAGAGATGTGCGAATCTCTCTCAATAATTATGGCTATACCTCATTTTAATTCCATTTAAGCACAGTCCAGTGAATTAAAGTAACATCATAGTTTAGACTAAAATTTATTGTAAATATAGGCTCTTTCCAATATTTGACCATTTTAAAACTTAGTTCTATGTTTATCAATCAATTTTTTTTATCCCCAAGAAATCTTTTCAGTTCATTTGACATTTTTCACAATTATGTAACCTATTCAAGAAGAATCCTTGTACAAAGCTTTTTGCATATGTTCAGGCTAATTGCTAGATATATATGCTGTTTGGAAAATTTGCAGATCCCCATAAGTGAATCTCAGCACAGGCCATAGTATTTTTTGGAGCAAAACCCTGAATCCACTGTAGATATCTAATCTCCTTTTGAGAAAAAGTTTTGGCTTGCTATTGGGTCTTAAAGTACTGAGACTGAACACTTAACTATTAGCCACCAAATACCCTAGAACTGAGCCTTCCATCATGAACATTGAGTTGTCTGACTCATCACACCAAAAAGTTGAGCATGCACAGCAACCCTTCATTATCAGTTGGAAATGATATATAAAGAAAGGTTTAAGCAAGCACTGAATTCTCTAGTAAGTTACGTGAAGCTCTGGCCCAAATGCCCATGGCCCCTACCCCTGCCTATTATCTACTCTTATCCAGTCCACATCAATGATCCCTTGCATACTTCTCTATGATTAGTTGATTAAGGAAGAGAAAACTGGGCATGATTTAAAGGCTGTTTTGCACAATGCATAGGCACTACTTGAAATCTCTATAGCTATTTTCTTGGATGTCCCTGAAAGAGAGTGGTGAAAGGAAATCTTCCCAGTGGCAGAATTTCAAGGAGTGACCCTGTTTGTTCATTTTACTTTCAAGGAGAAATTATCAGACATGTGATTGATTAGTAATACATGGTTGGTCATCAACTGTTTGGCTGGATAGTTAGGGAGGGGGAAAGAACATGATTAGAAAATTGGTGTCAAGGAGGTCTGGGAGAGAAGCACATGGATAGAATTGACCTTTTTGAATGGGAAAAAAAGTAAAGATCTGTGTGTCCCATGTAAATACTCACCAAAGTGTGACCTTTGCATGTGAAGATATTTGTAATCAAGTGAATAGGATGGGTCATTCTAAGGAGTCTAGTCAGGCTCTTTTTACAACCACACCTGCTATTGTCCAATGGGCTCACAGACAAGGAGTCAAGATGGCAGGAATGGATGTTATAAATGGATTCAGCAATATGCCCAACCACCCTTCACTTTGGGCACAGTGTATTGTGAAAGTTCAGACTTTGGCACCATAGAAACTTCCCACAAATTACCATTTTATTACTTATACAACACAATGTGTTCAAAAGAGTGGCTGAAGAGATCCCATTGTGTTTGGTCACCTTTGGAGACCAACTGCTTGTGTCACGGTCAGTGGATGGCTTATCCAACTTACAGTTGGAGAAGAGAGATGCTATACTGTTTGAGTGTTGATTATTTATATACCCCAGTGGGCGGAGACCCTGCCACTGAGAGTTCTCTCCCTGATAAGCATCTGGAGGTTATTTTTCCCAGGATCCCTTTTGAAGAATGGTCAGTCCTTTCCATTATACCTAGTATCACTGGTGCTGAGGAGTGGAAGAGACTGACACATTAGCACACAATAGAAAAAGAGCCAGGGTCTAGGTGAGGGCCTGGACATGGCTCCTGACCATGTATCTATGATTTTTTTCCAAAAGGAAGAATCTGTTTCACTGCCTTTTCCAGGTTCAAAAGGCTGCCATCATTTCTTGGCTAGTGGTTGCTTTGCTGACCTTGGCTTATTTCATAGCATCTCCCTTTCTTACTCTCTTACTCTATCTTTCCCTGCTAAGGAACTTTGAGATTATGTTGGCCCACCTACATAATCCAGGATAATCATCTCCAGATCGTTAATTCAAGCACATTTGTAAAGTTCCTTTTGTGCTTTAAGATTGCATATTCACAAATTCTGGAGATAAGTACTGGGACATACTTGGGATGGCTTTGAATCTGTCTACCACAGTTGTGTATAAGAAGCGTGGATAGTTTTTTCATACTAAACAGTCATGGAGATAAGAAATACCACTAATTTTTTTGTCAAAATGACTTATTTTGTTCAAATAAGACAATTGGAACACCAATAAGATAATAACTGCTTAGATGAAATACATGAAATATATGTGTATGCACGAATTGATGTTAAATTGGGCAACATTGTTCACTCTTGGAGTGAATTAGAGAAGTAACTTATATTGATTTTTATTGTACTTTTTATTTTAAATGTTAGAAGTTCATTCTTTTATTGATTTTGCACATTTTAGCAAGAGTTAAGTAGAATAGCACATATAAGGCATACTCTTGCCAAATGTGCAGGTAACAATGAGGTTTTCTAAAAATAAATTCCTTATTTATTCCTTTTAAATGCAAAATTGTATCTCATAAGATGAATATATTGTGCATACAGTTTCTTATTGATAAAATTTTAAGGTAATGTCTTTGTGTCTTGGTTTTACAACAATTCCTAAAATAAAAATTTTATGATTTTGAAAACATACATGTCTGAACAGTCATTCTTGCTGCAATGTGTGAAACTAATATAAGGCTATCATCTTTCTTTTAATATTCTTAAAGTGAATAACACACAGCATGTGTGTACGTTATCACACCAGTGTCCCTGCTAATACAAATATTTGCACTTCATAAAGGTTTCCCTTTTTGTAGTTTTTGTTTATTTTCACTGTGATATTGTCATAATTAATGACACAATCTGAAAGTCAACTTTTTACTTCACCTAGCAGTAGATGCTTGATGGTCCTCTCATGTAGTAAATTGAAATCCTTGAATAAATGTTTATTTTCCACTATTTATAAGTATATATATGTATATAAGAATATTTATACATATTTATACATAAACCTACACATAAAAATGGGATCATCTAAAAATATCTGATTTTTAAAAAATATTCTTCCCCATTTTATCTCTGATTGATTCACTTAATTCCTGCCACTTGTAGCCCTCTTTGAAAACAGCCTTGCCTTAATATTCCACATGCTTGTTGACTATATACAAATAAATTATTAATAAATGAATGAATATTTTCACAGTACATAAACATATCTGTATATACAAATGCTGAAATTAAAAATTCTCAAGAATACTCAGTGCCTTACTTTCACTCAAAATATATACTTAACTTTTTTTTTCCATTTTATTTTCAGTTACCCTGTGTAGTCCATGTTAAATTTATAATCTTGACAATTACATTTTTGTAACTATTATCACTGAAATAATATTTGCTCATTGCTTTCTGGTGATTATGATATTATAAAAATAGTTTATTGATTTTTAAGTTATTTCCATCTATTCATTTTGAAGACTAAATTTTCTTATTAATTCTGCTACATTCCTATTAGAATTTCTTGAGTTTTCAGGATATGTAAGAATCATGGTGGAAAACAATAGATATGCCACAATTCATCTGTGTTAAGACACCATCAATTTACAAAGCTACCGTTATTTTGACTAATAAAAATGTTGTTAAACTATGAGCAATACTTATTGTCATCCATTGTACATTATATCTCTACTTCAGAAAAAGGATGGTACAAAAAAATTAAAATATATAGTTACTAATATGTAATAGATTCATTTCCTTGTTCCATTATTTATTCTGAATGTTTTTTTTTATTTTAGTGCATTTCACAGAACTTCCAATGAATTATTGAATATTTATCTCTTTTCTACACATTCACATTTATTGTGGTGTGGTTTTTTTTTAATGCTATTTGACTTTCCAAAAACCTGGTTTTTCATTTCTTTAACTTATATAATTGATGCTATTTTCTACCAGTAATTTAAATTTGAATTGACTATTATTATTATTTTTTAATTTTTCAACATTTAATATGATAATAATAATTTATTGCTATAGTTGACAATTTGACAAAAATGATTACACTAGAGATATCACAATTACTTTTTTTTTAAGGAGGTTCCAAAGATTTAACCCAGCACCTCCTACTTGTGAAGCAGGCACTCAACCACTGAGCTACACCTACTCCCACAGAATTGCTTTTGAAAACAGTTTTTCAGTTCTTCAAATAATTTACAATGCAGTGACTGTATCTCATTGCTTTCAGGCCAGTTAATAGGTAACTAAATGGGAATAACTTAATTTCCTAGGAATTATATTGATGTGGGCTCCTAAATTTTTTATATTTAACTCTTTAGATTATTATGAGAGAACTGGGGCTGTACAGGCTTAATTTGTGTCAAAAGTAGGCACAGGGCATCAAACATACCTAATACATGGCAGACAATTTTTTCTGAAAATTGTACTCTATGGAAATGTACTTATTTTATGAATCAAGCTTCAATTGAGTGTGCAAAGATTTGCTAGTTCTGACTTTATTCTTTTACATCATTCCATTTGCTGCCACCGTATAGATTCTGAGATTTTTCTTGTAAATCCT
>JAQZBX010021561.1:0-32193 GCA_029593785.1 Cabassous unicinctus
AACATGGAACCATAAAATTTTCTAACTGAAAGGAACCTTGGAGTTAATCTAGTCCATACTTAAGAAGGCTGAGATCTTGGGAGGTTAAATTATTTGCCTTAATATTGTAACAATATTGGCAAAGTCAAGACTAAAATTCTGGTCTCTCGATGTCCAGTTGAAAACCCTTTCCTTACATCAGTGAGCAGGAGAGAGGAAGGAAATCACAGTAGGCATCCAAGGGTACCATCTGCCTATATGGAGCCCTTTCTGCATGCCATAGTGGACCCCAGAAACTGGGAATACAAAGATGATTAGAGAGTAGCCCCATCTGTGTGGTGCTGAAAATGAGTTGATTCAAGTTAACCTCTTCTCACAATAGGAAAGGCCAATTTATGTTCTTTAAGGACAGTGGGAGGAGGGGCGATTAAGAACACCTGGAATCAGCTTCTTATTGCAGAGTTCACTGGTATTGTATGATATAAGCAATCATTTCCCAAAACAAATCCTGAAACCTATTTGAGGCAATGTGCTGATGCATTTCTACTCAGACAAGAAATGTTAAGCTTGACGAGAAGGCTCTTGACCCAGAAAGGAGAAAAGCATGGACAGAGTCTGCTCATTTCATTTCTAACCGTAGCTAAATTAACATACATTTTTATCTTGATTTCTTCTCCATTTTGAAAGTAGGCTTAGTAATAGAAAAGCCAGAATCTTTTGAATACTGTCATACCATCACCTCATGGAATTTCATACAGCTTTGTGGGCATGGATAGGTTTTATGTCTTGTTATCATAGCTACCCCCTCCCTGATGCTCTTCAGAACATCTGTCCTCTCCTTTTATCCTGCCATGCTTCTCTTCTCCTTCTCCCTTATCATATGATTCTGTTCTCTCCCCACCCCAATTCTACACATGGCACAGGGTTCTTGTTTCTGTTGCCGCCATTGAAACTTCACATGTATCCTGCTTACATACCACATCCCAATCAATTTATCCTCCTGCCCCTCCTTCCTCTTTTCTCTTTTGGCACCTCAAACTTGATAAGTCCACAAGCAAACTCTTGATTCTCCTCCATCCCCACAAATATGTTCCTCACAACCTTCCCTGTTTCAGTAAATGGAAACCATTTTCTACCAAATCCTTAGGCATCCTTGATTCCTCTTTTTTATTCCCACCCCACAAACAACCCCACCCTGTCCCTCACTGCCATCCCAGCCTAGCTCACCAGCTCTCACCTGGATTATTTCAATAGCTTTCCAACTGGTCTATGGGGTTCTACCTCTTTTTACTACACAACAACCAGAATGGTCTTATTCTGTAACTCTTTTCTTTACACAACAACTAGAATGGTCTTTCCGAAATATTAGTCAGTTCATGTGCCTTCTCAGCTCAAAACCCTCTAGTGGCCCCCCATTTCACTCAGAGTAAAATCCAAGCTGTATGCCACCCAGTTTTAGAGCTTATTACCTGTCAATCTCTCCTTGTTCCACTCCACTTCAGCATCATTGGCTTCACTGCAATTCCTTGAACATGTCAAGCACACTCCTGCCTCAGGACCTTTGGACTTGCTATTTTCCCTACCTTGATCACTTTTCTCCAGATATCCGTATGGCTTGCTTCCCCACTTCTTTCATATTTTGCTTAATTGTTCAGAGGGCTTTTCTGAAGCTACCTTATAAAAAAATAGAGGGGGAGGATGTGGCTCAAATGGTTGGGCATCCATCTCCCACATGGAGGTACCTGAGTTTGATCCCCGGGACCTCCTGGTAAAATGAAAAAAATAAAAAAAATAGAAACCCCTCCTGAACAATTATCACTTTTTATCCCCTCATACAGCTTTATTCTTATCAGCTCTGATATATTATACAATTATATGTTTACTGTCTGTTTCCATGCACTGGAATGGATATTCCATAAGAGCAAGGATTTGTTCATTGCTGTGTTCACTTCTGCGTGCCCAGCTTTTTTTAATAGTCACTGACACATTGTAGGTGTAAAATGAATAATGAAACAAATGCTCCCTTATTCTGTAATTCTTTTGCCTCTTCCCTGCCTCTCATCTGAATTCCTTATATGTTTTTGTTTTTTCTGAAAGGACCCTCTTCCACTCCCCTCATCTCTGTTGGAGAAAAATGGAGGTGACCTCTGAATCTGCCACCATCATTTCATTTTCCTTCAATGAAGTCCATGTTTATTTGTGAATCCCTACCTCCTACCCCTCTATCTTGATGCCTGGAGTGCAAGAACCAAATCTTATTTTCCTTGAATCCAGGTGCCTGGTACATAGAAAACAAAAATCATTGAGTGAGTGAGTGATGAATGGATGAATACTGTAAAAGAATAAAATGCACAAATGAATAGATCTCATTGAAAGCTGATAAACTGAAGTGAAATTATGGAAATTGCCATACCAATTCATGCAGTTTGGTGCAGAGGCCTTTCTTGAGCCCTAATAAAAGAAAAGCTAGTGAATATAACTGCCTATAGTAGACACAAGTAAATAATTTCTCTGTTTTAAATTACAACAGCAGCAAAGGGTAATTTGCCCAAAAATAAGTTTTAAACATATCCAGCCAATGTGGTACCCTAGGAAGTTATGTGAATTAATCTGGACACCCAATATTGATTAGGCTATGAAGTCCTTTGGGAGCATTACCTTGATAAATCATATCTTGGTGGTGTAGCTTTTTTGGTTATTAGATACCATTGATATTTGTTGCAGAATTGGGGCACCCATGTTTAAAATCAGGTGTATACCCATCAAGGTGTCCACTCCGAAGAAACCACAGCTACAGTGGACTCCCTCGTCATTCTGGCCTGATGGGCCCCCGTTGCCCCTCTGTAAGCCTTGTACCATGTGGTAATAAAAGCATTCCTAGCAGCACAGCTCCTGCTTTCTTACAGAGGCCTTGAGCTGGAACGAAGTAGAACGAGCTTTCAAGGTATTTACTTTTGAAAGCCTGAAGCTCTCTGAGGTTGATGAACAAGGAAAACTGAAGCCTTCTGGGATGATGTGTGGGACAGATTCCGAGATGTTCAACATACCATGGGACAACCCTGCCAGATTTGCTAAACAGATAAGGCAACAATACATCAGGAAAATGAACATCCAGGAGACCAAAAACAAAACAGGTACACTGCATGGAGGGAATAAAAGGCATTCTTGCTTTTTTCTTTCTTCATTTTTTCATTTTTTAAAAAGATATTTAGATTACATAAATGTTGCAGAGAATATATAGGGGATTCCCATATGCCCTGCCCCCCACACCGCCCACATTTTCCCACATTAGCAATGTCTTTCATTTTCTTAATTGTAACTTTTCTAGTATTGTATCTCATGGATCCTCTTTACACTGGCTAGATATTGGAGTCAAAGACAGAATAATATTTATGGATCAGAATTTGTCAAGGTCCTTGCAGGATGATGACACCAAAAAAGAACCTTCAGATCCTGATCATCCTGATGCTACAAATATGAAGCATTCTGACTCGAATAGTACAAACTCCTTAGAGTCCAACAATCAAAAGCTGTCAGAGCAGGAGAATGGCTTGAAGACACAGCCCCAACCTGAGACTCTGAGTAAGTAAGCCCATATCTGTGTGTATATGCGTACTGGAGTAAAGGATGAGATGGGAAGAACTCTAAAAAATATGTCAGAAAGCCTCTGATGTGTGGACGTGCCTGGATTAAAGTCACAAAAAATGACCTATATCTTTTACTTAAATCACGAAAGCTAAACGCAATTCACTTACACATTTTGTTATAAAGTATGTGAAATAGGAAGAACACTGCATTAGAAGCCAGGAAGCCCAGGTTCCAATCCAGGTGCCATCACTTACTTTTTTTAAGACCTATCAAACTCCTTAACGTCCCTGAATTCTTGTTTCTTTAAATATATAATGTAGAGATAAAAATTACTACCCTGTATCGCTATGTCACTAATATGAAGATCAAACAAGACAATTGTATGTATAGTTCTTTATAAGTGGCAAAGACTGATGAGGCTATATTATTATTATTATTATTTCATCATCATCCTCATCATTATTGAGTTGCTCATGCCTGGCACTAGAAGGTACTCAATAAATCTTTGTTGAGTGAATGAATGATTATTTCTAATAAAAATGCGATCTGTGAAAAGATGATTTTAGAATGCATAAACCATAAAAATGATTCGAGATGCATCATTTAACTTTAAACTCAAATTCCTCCTTTTTTCAATTGAAAAACTGTTTAATGTCAAAGGTATTTGGTTAATTAAACTTCAACATTAACAGAATGTTATTATTAAGCAAGGCCTCCTTATATCAACCCTTGTTTTTCAAAACATTCTAATAGCTCTTAGTCTATTCTCTTATCTTAGTAAATTGAGTGCAATTAGCATAGTATATCACATGGTTACTGTAATTACATGCAAAAATTATAAAACATTACCTGCAATAACATAATGAAATGCCCAGTACAGAGTTTGGTACACAATCAATGCTCAGTGAACATTGATTCCCTTCCCCTCTCTCTTCTAGCACAGGTCATTACTCTCATTGTACAGGACAGCATCATAAATATTGTTGTTAACAGTATAGAATATTAGGTTAAATTTATATTGAGCTACCTTACACACAGATGCCAGATTAATCTATCTAAAATAACAGCTCAGATATTTCTCAGCTCATAACCTTCAATGGCTCCCTACTATCTGCAAAACAGAATCCCACCCCTTGGCCAGCTTTAAAGCTTCTCTGCTAATACCAAACTATTTTTCCAAAATTCCTTTCCAACCTTTCCCTTTTACTCGCTCATCCTGTGCTCCAGCCAAACAGAATCAGGCCTTATTTCTTTTACACAACCTGCTCCTTTCAATCTCCATGCCTTTCTTCAACAACACTCTCCATCCAGAGTTGGCTCTTCATTTATGACTAGGTTTCAGTGGCACCCCCACGAAGCCTTATCTGATGTGTCTGTCTGGAAATGCCTCCCTAGCACTCCTGTGGCCACAGTTGATCAACACTTCCCTGATGGCAGTTAGCTACCATTTTCTGCTACTTATTGTAATTTTTCATATGCCTATATTAAGACCTCTATAATATCATAGCTTCTTGGAGATAATAACTATGTCTATTTTTAACATATTAACCATATGCTGGGCCATAAAGAAAGTCCCCCAAAATTTGTCACAGATTCAAGACTATATACACTATGTTCTCATGCCATAGTGAAATTATGGTGGACCACAGTTAAAAATATAATGAGAAAATCCTCCAAATGTTTCAAAATTAACAAATGTGCTTCTGTACAACACCTGGATCAAAAAAAAAAAAAATCACAACAGAAATTAGAAAATATTTTGAACTGAATGATTATGAAACTACTGAATATCAAAACTTAGAGAATACAGTTAAAGCAAGCGATATTCAGAGAGAAATTTATACCTTTAAATGAATGCATTTCTTTAAAAAAAAAAAAGGCTGAAAATTAATGATATAAAATTAATGATACAAATTTTCTCAAACAGTTAGATAAAGATCAACAAAATGAATCCAAATGATGTAGAAGGAAAGAAACAAAAATAAGGTTAGGAATCAATGACATAGAAAAGAGAGATGCAATAGAGAGGAACAACAAATTTTTTAAAAAGTTTGGTTCTTTGAAAAGGACTCATAAAATTGGTAAGCCTTTTATACAACATTGATAACAAAAAGAGAGAAGGCACAAATAACCATATCAGGAGTAGAACAAGGGACTTACTCTAGATACTACAGAAAGTAAAAAGATAATAAGGGTATATAAATAATTTTATGCCACCAAATTTGACAATTAAAGGGGCAAATTACTGGAAAAAAATCCAGCTTCTCAAAAATGACTCAAGAAGAAATAAGAAACCTGAAGAGTATCATACCATTTACATAAATTAAAATCAGTAACTAAAAAGCTTTCCACATAGGATACTCTAAGACCAAATCATCATTGACAAGTGCTACTAACTATTCAAAAAATAAATAATCTTTAAAAAAATTATTCCAGAGAATAAAAAAATAGTGTACCTTCCTCTACTAGTTTCTGAAACTAGCATAAACTTGATAATAAAATTGACAAGGATAGTGTAACAAAAGAAAATTATAGATCAAACTCCTAAAGAAAACATAAATAAATTGATGAGTAATACACTAAAGGCAAATAATACATCATGAACAAATATTTATAGCAGAAATACAAGAAAAATGCATACATTAGAAAATAAGTGTAATTTATCAATTAACACATTAATGAGAATATAATCATTTCAACTGATGTAGAAAAAGCACTTGATAAAATTCTATAACAATTAATGAAAAAAATTCTTAAACTATGAATAAAAGGAAAATTCCTCAGTCTTACAAAGACCATTTTTTAAAATACTACAGCAAACTTTTTAAGGTGAAAAGTTGAAAGATTTCCCTGAGATCAGGAGGGTGTCTGCTATCAGCAATTGTATTTGATATTGCATTGGAGGTGCTAGCCAACTCAGTAAGTCAAGAAAAGGAGATGAAAAGTATAAAGTGTGAAAAGGAAGAAACAAAACTGTTTCTTTTATTATAAAGTATGTGAAATAAAGTATGTCAATATTGGTTATGTAGAAAACCCAAAACAATCCACAAAAAATGATTAGAATTAATAACTGTCATTGTTAAAGGACATACACGGGGATGTCTGGTATGCTGACGCATTTATGTTTCATGCACTTTTCTGTGTGTGTTATAGTTCATATTTTTAAGTGCTTAAAAAATAAGTGCTAAGTACCACAAGAGATTAGGTGTTAAGTTAGTATTAACTGAATGGCCATCTTACGATTTGCATTTAATCCAGATGAGGGTAGAAGAGGAAGAATTGCAATGGAGTGGGGTTATGGAAAAATGGCTTGGCTCTTGGCAAAGCAGATAAGTGAGTGTGAGGGGTAAAGAAGAGGGTAAGAGATAGCATTTATCTAATATTGCCTTGCTACATTCCAAGCACTCTACTAAGATAGTTTACATATATTAACTAATAATTTATAGAAACATCAAACCTATGAGGAAAATACTATCATCCCAGTTCTACAGAGAAGGAAGCAGGATTCAGAGAAGTTAAGTAACTTGTTCAACGACATGTACGTCAGAAGCCAGGATCCGGACTGAGGGCTATCTAAATCTCAACCAGTGCTTCCTCCACTGTGCCTTGTGGCTTCCTCAGTTCCAGAAATTCCTTGTGATGCATCTAACGGTTTATCCATGTTCATAGTCTCCTCTTATCCTGGTTGTGTTGTCTTTGGGTTCTCCTTCTTTCCCAATAGGGTAGATTTCCTGTTTCTCTGTTCTATGCATGCTTACCTGGCAGCCTACCTTATAAAATTAAGCCAAGTAAGTTCCCTTGAGACATAATGGCACTAGTGTATCCTGTAGTAATACAGATGTCTGACAAAGAAGTCACTTTGGAGTAATATGGAGCCAAAATAGCTGAAAGAAATGTAAAGACTGAGGTGTTTTTGTTTTTGTTTTTCCGGGGGGATGGGGGTTCTTTTTCTTTTTCTTTTTCTTTAAAGTAGCTGGTATTTAGTTTTTCTCAGGCAACTCTTGCCATCTGCTGGTCAGATCCCATAAACTGGTGTTCTGGATCCTGGAGGAAAGTAGATGACAATAGCAACTCCCTAAATCATCAGAGCTGAAAATGCTATAGTGGGTATAAAGGCCAAGCAATCTTGAGAGCTGAACCTGTGACCTGAAAGAGATTCTACTTGGTGTATATGAGCCTACCTCAAGAAAATATTACATATAAATGGGTGAAGGCAGGCAGCTGAGCCTCGGTGTGTCACTGTGGCCACAGTGTACGTGGGAATTTTTAAAATTATTATTTTCGCTCTTGCGTGTTTTCTCTAACAGTGAATCACACTTGCTGCAAAAGCAGCCACTTTAAATCTCTTTAAACAAAACAGAAAGCATTCATATATTTCTAACACAACCCGTTTAGCATCAAATACAAATAAAAGACTGTTCCTGGACATGAAGGCTGAATATTTGTGCTTTTCTTAACCAAACACTGGATTTCCATCTGAGACTGTTTTTGAACTTGACAGGACCTATTGGATATTTATGAAAAACCTGAGAGTTGATAACCATGAGGCTCTATAGGTTTAGATGTGCCCTTTATGCTTGTTGGGTGTTTTTTTAATAAAGTAACTGCTTTGCAGAGGGATCTTGTTATCTCTAAAGTAAAACAGATTATGAAAGCTGTTTTTCAAAGGGATGAGAAAGCATCCATTTCCAGATGTGTCAAAAAACTACTGAATCACACTGTCAAAGGATTATGCAGTTGAAAGCAAAAATCAAAAAGAAAGAAAAAGTTGATTTTTACCATACTATTAAATAAAGGATTCAGATTAGATTTAGAATGCTCTTTCTTTTGACAAAATATCTGAGGCACAATTTTTAGAACATGATTTCTAAACCGGAGAGTTCTTCTGCAGGATCCGTAGACACGGGAGGGAATATCAAATCTCCCGGAAATTTGGCAGACCACAGAATAGAATAATTTTTATTCCATAGATTTCATATCAGTTGCTTAAAGGACACATGGGACATCATGGTTTAAGTAGAGTTATAGTTGGCTTGAGTTTTCTCTTGAGTGGATGTATTCTTATAAATGCTGAATTGAATTGGCCCTATAGTTTTTCTCTAAATCAAAATGGAACATTCATGCTGTCATTTTCACCAGCCCAAGGCAAGATGGAACTAGTAGCGAAAATGTAAATTGTTACGCTCCTAAAAGAAAGGAAAACATTGGCCTGTCCTTGGTAGGCATAGTACTCCCTCTAAAAGAATGGTTGCCTTTGCCACAGAATGAAAAGTTAAATCTTACACTTACCCCAAAACAAGCTTTTGTTTTAGGTTTTCTCTCACATTTCTGCTTTCTCTGAATGGCTCTATATTCATTTCCAGTTTCAATATATAGTCTAGTTTTCCCTGATTCAATTTTAAAAAAAGTTTTACTGTGTTCTTACCATGTGCTGGGTACTCAGAGTATAGTGGGGAAAACAAGATAAAATTCCTGTTCTCAAGGAAGTTACATCTGAGATGGGGAGATATACAATAAATAAATAAATAGTATCAGGCACTGATAGGTGCAATGATTAAAACCAAAGCAAGGTAAGAGGCAGAAGGCTCTTGAGGAGATGATGTTTGACAATACCCGGAATGAAGGAAGGGTTTGAAACAGGTGAATATCTAGGGCAAAGCACGCCAGACACGGGGGAAAGCAAGAGCAAAATCCCCAAGGCACAGCAAGCAGGCCAGTGTGCCTGGATTGGAAAAAGCAAGGGAGAGAGTGGAAGGAGATGCATATGGAAAGACAGGTTATGACCATTTCATATATGAATTTGTAGAGCGTACTTAAGATTTTTTTCTGTTATTCTAAGGGTCATGGTTCAAATGTTGGCTCAAATGTTCAGCAGCATCACAAGTGTGACGCCGCAAAATTCACCCCTGCATCCCATTTCTTTGGTCATATTTGGAAACCGCCACACACTGTATCCATTTCTCTATCAGAGATTCATTGCCGCAAGAGCACATTACATGTTCTGAGACATTCACAGTACAGATATCTGTTTATCCATGATAAACTTATTTATCATGGAACTCTTTTTTTTATGTAACATTTATTAACTTTAGGAATTACTAACACATGGTGGTACAGAAACCAAAAGCACAAGTTTGTTCCCTCCCTGTGCATGTACATGGCTGTTTGCACCATAGTCAAGAATGATATCTCAATCCCAATCATCACGTAAGTGTACTCATTGATCACAAAGAGAGCTAGTGTGTATGACTCATATAGGTCCACTGTTTGGTGCCTTGGAGTCCAGTGACCCATTCATTTATTCAATTAACTAACTTCTATTAAACTCCGTCTATAAATCTGCAGATGCTCATTAAATGGTTTTCAAATTAGTGAATGATTAATGAATGAAAGAAGACCTCTGTAGAATGGTGAACAAGCAACGCTTCTGACAGAAGCTGCATTTATCTGGTAGTTCTCCTTTCCATACACCCCCGGCCCCACCCTAGTCTACGGCCAACCAGATAAGACCCGCAGAAGTTTGAAAAGGCTTTGTGATGGTCACCAGCATGACAAGACAAATGATGTGCAGTAAGCAGTTGATATAGTCCACTTAATCATTAAGTATTTGCAACTTGTAAAGGTATATTGTTAGAAGAAGTGACATATTCTGTAGACAGAGTAGCTAATACGATATAAATTCAATAGAGGAAGCTGGGTTCTTTTCAAAGAGCTTAGCATGAATTTTCTAGGTAGGCACTGATTTAGGATTATTGGCACAAACACCTTTTTGGAGGCATGCAAAATGCCTTCCAGGAATTCCCTTTCAGCACAGAAACAGATAATAAGGGCAACAAACAGGCACAGGACTGACAGAGGCAAGAACAAAGGCTAGACACAAATGGATGTTGGTGTCTTTGATTTACAGAGCAGCCGACGAACAAGGAGATCAAAGACGAAACAGTCACAAAGGCTGATCCTCTTGAAAAGGTAAGAAATTATTTTCCTAAAAAATGTGGATGACAAGTAGGATGATCTGAGAAAATTGTGACCCAGAGTGAGAAACTTACAAAGATGCTTAGCAGAATGCTGATGCTAGAGGGGAGGCATTATTCAGACATCCCCAGAACAGTTCCAGCTGGAGAGAAAGGGGTTAATTTTACTAGCTGGCTTAAGCAAAACTTCCAAGCTCCATGCTCCTCTCTAGACAGTGTGGCTTGGCATCCTCACAAACACCTGCTGACCATACAGCCATGTAGAACTAATGCTGTCTTGAAGTGAGTTCAGAAAACCTGCCTATAATTGCTAACAGGACTCAGAAGAGTATAACCTAACAATAAAAATATTTAGATTATGTTGGCCATAAAAAAAGTCAAAGGCATACTCTTTCTGGCAGCAGTTCTCCTAAAATGTTGCCATATGGATTTATACATATGCAGATTTCCCCAATTAGATGGAGTGCACACTGGTTAGTTGGAGGAGTCCAAGAGTCCGTTTGGACTTAAACAAATTAAAGCTGAAATTGTATTCCTGTGATTTTTTTAGAAACCCAAGAAGATGATGGTGGAAGCAGATTTAGAGGACATAAAGAGCACGCAGCAGCGCAGTCTAATGGACTGGAGTTTTACTGAACATTTTAAACCAAAAATACTGCTTCAGGTATTTATGGACTGTGATTCTCTGGGAGACAGTCGACAGGTCTGCGGAATAGTGGTGTGATTTAGAACAGTTCACTTCTAAGTCACTCTTTCACATGTATGGTCAATATTCCCATAGACCTTGGCTTTAAAGTGAGTTCATTGCCAGATTGAACTATGCATTCCCAAGGACACTCCAGATTAGCTCGAAATATACTTTCCAAAAGGATGTTTTTATAAAACTTTTTTAGAGAAAAAAGAGACGTGCACATGACTGCTGCACATATTTTCTAAACAAAAAGTAAGGCATTGTTGGAAGCAACCTCACTTTTCTGCCATATCCTCTGTCAGTTCTATTCAGTTTTCACTACAAAGTATTGTCTGACACTATTAACACGTCAATGGAAACTGTGATATCTTCCATTTATTGAGCACTTACCGTGTACTAGACATTGTTTAACATGGATCATTGGCTCACTTAATCTTCACAATATACCCCTATGAAGTATGAACTATTTAAATAGTAGGAACTGAGGCACCAACACTTTTGCACAAAGTGACATGGCTGGAAAGTGACAGAGTCACGATTTGAACCAAGAAATCTGGACCTAGAACTTGGTTCTTAATCTTAACTGCTATGCTAAATAACAAGAACCCCAAAACCAACTCCTTTTATTGTTTTTAGATTTTATACAAAAATCTGTACTCTTTTTTGTTTCATCTTTTTAATTTGAATTTTATTTATATCAAAAACTTACATCCACATATTTTAAAAGCCAGAAAGTTCTTCAAAGAGTCTTATTATGAAAAATGGTAGGCAAAAAAATTCCCAGAGGCAAAAATGTTCAACACATTTACGTGTTTCTTTTGATATTTGTTATTTCTAAATAACAAGTATATTTTGTGTTTTAGTTTTAGTTTTTCAGTTTTTAGTTCAGAAGACAGTTCTGCCCTTTCCCATCCAAAGCACATGCACGCACACACACACACACCAAACCTTGCACTGGCACTTCTCACCATCCCCTGACACTAGCTATATCATAATTTTTGGTTATATCAATATTCAATATTTATTCATTCCTGTTATATAAATGATATAAACTGTGTAGTATTCTATGATTACATTTCCCTTTTTGATACTTTGTTTTCCCTGGAGTTAATAATCACCTTTTTTTTCCATTTGTTTAGTTTGCTATGCTTTTATCATTAAATCATTCCCAAACTCTCTATTATTAAGTAATTGTTCTTGCAATATATTTAAACCTAACAGGTGTTCTGTTTATTTCATTGTCTTACCTCTCCCTCTCCCAGATGCTCTGAAATCTTGCTTGCCCGCTAGGCTTACTGCACAGCTGTGGCTCAGGGATCTTCCTTTACCATCATCCTGGCCAAACCCTTTGCCTCTTTCTCCAGTGAGATACCCTGCTTCCTTAATCCCATGTCTTCTTCTTTCTTGTGTTACTCCCTCCTCTTAGAGGAGCATCTCTTCCAAAAGTTTCCTGAATTGAGATATATGGCAGGCAAATTTTTGAGGCACTGCATGTCTGAAAGCATCTTAATCCTACTCTTAGAGTTGATTGAGTTTGGCTCTGTGTAAAACTCTAAGTTAAAAATTATTTCCCTTCAAAGTTGTGAAGGCATTTCTTGATAATATTCTAGCTTCCAAGGTTGTCCTTGAGAAAAAGAGTTAAATTCTAATTCCTTATTAGTAGTTTAAAACTGTTTTCTTATTAACTCTTGAAGATTTTAAGATCTTCTCTTTGTTTTACAATGTTCCGGGTTTCCTGTTGATATGCCCTGGTGTGATTCTTTTCTGTGTATTTTACTGTTGAGCCCTTTCAATCCCCTTCCATTATGGTAAATTTTCTATAATAATTTCTGTGATAATTTTCTCTCCTCTGTTTTCTCTATTCTTTCTTCCTGGAATTCCTATTATTCTGATGTTGGACTTCCTAGACTGAACTTCCAATTTCCTTATCTCCTAGTTTTCATCACTTTGTCTTTTTGTTCTGGGAATATTGCTTAACTTTATCATCCAGTCCTTATATTGATCCTTCTGTTTATGTTACTATCATTTTAATTTCCTCAAGCTTTATTTTAATACCAAATTGCCTTTTTGTAGCCCTCTGTTCATATCCTATGATGCGATATCTTCACTTATCTCTATGAGGACATTGAAGTCATTTGAAGTTGCTTTCCCCCTGCATTGTCTCTTTTATTCTTCTAGTTGCTTTTTTTTTTTTTTTTCCCCCAGCTCGAATGTTTGGTCTCCATTGACATGTTAGAGGGAAATGTCTGATGATATTTGCCTCTTTGCCAATATTAATAATGTGATACTAAAATATTATGGGAAGTTGTGTATGAGCTGGGGCTATTATCAATACTTGGGCTTCATTGTAGCGTGATTTTGCCCTACAATGGGAGATCCATGAATGCTGTTATATTAGGTCTGTTCTCATGGACCATTTAGATTCTCCAGAAATAAAATCTAATTTCTTGTCTGAAAGACATAAACCTGCCTGTCAGAGTTTGGGGAGCTGAATGGGGAAAGGACGTTAGACTTCTTACCATTCATTCATTATCTAAATTTGCACAGTCCAATATGGTAGACACTAATCATATGTAGCTTCTGAGCACTTAAAGCCTATGTAGTCCAAATTGAGATGAACTCTAAGTGTAAAAGACTTAGTATAAAAAATAATGTGATATATCTTATTAATAATTTTATATTGATTGCATGTTGAAATGATATTTTTGATATACTGGGTTAAATAAAATATATTGTTAAATTACATGTTTCTTTTTACTTTTTAAAATGTGGCTAAATTTACTTTCAAAATTTACATATGTGGCTCACATTTGTGACTCTCATATTTCTATTGGACAGCATGATTTAGACTTTTACACAATTCCCTCTTTTCTATACTGTTGTTCTCCCTCAGTTATGCCAAAAGGTCCCCTGTTGTTAGAACCCACTGGTTTACCTTCTCTTGATAATAATCCTCCCTTCCTTTACTAGGGTTGGAGGGCAGTTGCCTGGCCAGCTGCTCAAAACTGTGGAGGTGATCTGGGAGGACTAACTGTTTCTTAAAAAGACTCTAATCCTCCTATTTTCAACCCTACCTTCACAGTTACCTAGTATTGCCATTTCCTGAGCTTTTCTTAGTTTCTGCATACAAATAGGCTTGTATCTGGTCTCTCCCCAAATTAATCTTAGGATTTAGTTTTCTAAGTTCTATGAAGTTAGTTACCACTTAACCTCCTGCTTCCCACCTTCTAACATTTTTTTTTTCACCTTCTAACATTTTATTGCCTTTGTCTTCTCTCCTGTGGCCTTCAACTTGGTGATATTAAAAAACAACAATTTTACTCTTTTTTTGTGAAAAGTTACAGAGTACATTCATTTAATTTTTCATCTTTAATTTGAAGTGCCTTTCAGAATTTATTTTATTTCAGTTTGACTCTGTCCATACCATTCTTTGAAGCTGGAAGTTTCAAGATCACCAATTATTTCCATCTTGCCAAATCCAAGGGACACTTATTCGTCATCTTCCTTGACCTTTTAAAGGCATCACAGGGCTGATTACTTCCATGAAACACTCTCCCATCTTGGTCTTCAAGATAGCATATTTTATTCCTCACCAGGGCTCCATTTGGAATTTGTCTGACTTCCCTTCCATTCAGCATCTAAGTATTGAAGTGCCTCAAGGCTTAGTTCTGCAGCAGCATCTTCCTCTGTAAATACTCTTTGATGATCTCATCTATTCTATACTACCTAATTCCAATGACGCCTAAATTTTTATCTTCCAAATTACCTGTCCCTTTTGACCTATACACTCATATACCTAACACCAAATTCCCACTTGAATTTCTGATAGCCATCTCAAACTTAATGTCTCACATGAATTCATAATTTTCCCACCTACGCATGTTTCTCCCCTGGTCCATCTCAGAAGATGTCACCATCATTCAATTGTTCAAGCCCAAGGCCAAGTGTCATCCTTCATTCCAGCCTTTCCTTTGTCCCCCATATCTGTTCCATCAGCAAGTTTTGAGAGATAACTTCTAAAATATATCTTCAATCTCTTCATCATCTGTACTTGCCACCACTTTAATCCAACTACTATCCTCTTTCTGCTTCAGTATCCTCCTAAGTATCAAAGTTTTCACTCTTCCCCTACTCCAAATCTATTCTCCACAGATCAGATATACCATCAATTTCATCTTCTTAGACATACTTCTCAGTACTCCAGAATGCTCTATGCACTTTTAAATCATATTTTAGAGGGAAATTCAAACCTCTTGCAGGTCCTACAAATCATGGTAATATTCAAAATTCTTTCTTACAGCTATGCCCCAGTTCATTATGTTTCCATCACACTGTTCTTATTTCTGTTCTTTATTTATTTCTTTTCTTGCACTTATCCTAATTTGTAACATATTGCTATATACAATTTGTATAATATATTAAGCTGTTGTTATTTTGTTGACTGTGTCCCTTAGTAAAATATATATACTTCCTAAGATGGGGCCTTACTTTATTTTGTTCATTGTTGTTTTCCCAGTACCTGCATAGTGTCTGGCACATAGTAGGTGCTCATTTTAAATAAAATAATTAGCAAATTAATTAATGGGATCAACAATATTAATATAGAATAAAGGGCAAAAACCAAGTAGTTTAAAAAAAAGAAGATATTTATGAAAACTTTTCTAACACTGATTGAGAAAAGCTTTAACTCTGAGAAACTCAGTGCAATATTTCCTGGCAGCCAAAGCAAATATGAAAGCACAAAGATTGCAGAATTCTTATTGTCTAATAAAAGAAAGTGTTTTTAAAAAGTAAGGGTTTATTTTCATCAGAAAAAAAGTCTGTTTTCTGGGTTTAAACTCTGAGAGGAATTCACCTTTCAAAAAAAGCCAGCAAAGTAATGTGTAGTGCCAAATGTAGCTAAAAAAAAAAAAAAAAAAAAAAAAAAAAGCAAATATAGTCACCACAGTATGTTTCTTGTATTGGCCCTCAGGAAACAGATGTAAAAGTTTAAGTGCCACTCTGTAAAGACACTCATATGGGGCACTGGATTGGGAAGTAAATGTATTATTTTGGTTACGCTATCGGTGTAGAATTGAAAGCAAAAGTAAAACAGCCTTTTCCTAACATAATATGCAATTCCATGCCTTCAGATCATCCAAATGGTAGAGAACAGAGACCTGCCTGTATCTGATTGATATTGAAAACAAAAATGAAAATAAAAATTCCACAGCTGTCTAATTGATTTTCCTGTGGATGTATTTCCTTATGTCAATTGGCAGTGAAAAGAGAACAGGACAGCAAGCTGCCCACAGCACCCTTCTATATTGGTGACTGCCATTGAAGTGCATGCTGAGGGTGGTATGTTTTGGAAAAGGCCAGGCAGGATTGGAAGTAAATTGAAACAACATGTGTCAGAAAAACCATTTGCCTCATTTCACTGTAGGACAACGTGGAGTGGTGGGGGGCTCTCTGCGGAGTTGAAAATAGTAGAATTTTTAGTTGAAAGACTGTTTTGAGCCCTGACACCAGCACTTATTAACTCTGTGTTCTTGGACAGTTCCTTTATCCTTTCTCAGTATCAATTCATACTGAAAAATTAGGATTCTAATACTTTGAAATGGGAAAAATAATCAAACCTGTTTATCTTATTTTTGTAATGATAACAGAGTATGATAATTTGTATGAAGGCATGGAAAATGCTAAATAAATAACTGCTTGACTTATTATCTACCAGCTTTAATAAGGAGTCCTTGAGCAAATGCCTCAATGCCTGGAGACTTGTTTTTGTTTTTTGTTTTTGTTTGTGTTTTTGCTAGAAGAGTTTCTGAAATGCCCAGACAAAAAAGCTACGATTTATGTTCTCACCTTCAAGCAGTTAGGAAAGAATCCTCTGGGAATCCAGACTTGACTAACAATGTGGGCAAGAGTGGAGGAAGAGATGAGGGAGGAGAGAAATGTCCTAGCAGGTGACCCTTCTCTTGGGAAAAGGTGAAAAGACTTAACAGTGCAATTATTTTGATTTCAGGTTCTTCAAGAAGCCAGTCAGCAATACAGATGTATTGATTCTTATTACCATACCCAAGACAACTCTTTACTTTTAGTCTTTCACAATCCAATGAATATACAACGTCTGCACTGTGAATATTGGAACATTGCTCTTCACGCTAATGTTGGATTCAGGTAACCAAGTGAGACAGTTAGTTGTTAGTTGAATAATTGATTTAGTTTAGTTAGCCTGCTAGTTTGTGAAAAGGCTGCCAATGCAAAGTAAAAGGCAGGGGTTGGCTTTTGTGAAGAGAATTTATTTGGGGTAAAAGCATACAGTTCCAAGGCCATGAAATATCCAAATTAAGGCATCAGCAGAGATGCTTTCTCACCAAAGGTGAAAGCTTACATTTCTGAAGCTGTGAAATATCCAAACTGAGCTACCATCAGAGGTGCTTTCCTCACCAAAGTCAACTGCCACGTGGTGAAACAAAATGGGTGCCGGTCTCTGCCAAGGTCTCTGCCTTCCCCTCCAGAAGCTCTCATCTCCCAAAGCTCAGCTGAGGGCAACCAGGCATAGGGCTTGTCTCTTTCTGGGCCTCCTCTATCAGTCTTGGCTGCTCTGCTTTCTTCCCAAGTTTAGCTGTAAGTTATCAGGCATATTTCTCATCTCTCCAGGGGCCTCAACTATTTGAACCTTTCAGGGGCTTCTCTCATTGCATCTCAGCTATGAGCAAAACTGGAGTCCTCTCTCTGACATGGCAGGGTCAATATGGCGGCTCCCTTTTCCTATGTCTGTCTTTTTTTGTGTCTCCATTTATGTAAGACCCAGCAGAAGGGCAGAGACTCAACCTGGATCACACCTCACTGATGTAGTGTAACTGAAAGGTTCTCACACCCACAGGAATAGATTAGTTCACAAACATAATCTTTCTCTTTTTGAATTCATAAAATAATTTCAACTTAGTTTTTAGTTCCTTAGTCTAAACCTAGGTGATTAAAAGCAATGGAAACATTTGTATAGTACTATAGATTCAATTCAGTTCACCTAATTGAGTTTTGTTTTTATCCCACAAATGCAAGACTGGTTTAATATCATACTTAATTTTTATATATATATCCTTTTTTTTTAAAGGATACCTTGATTACATACATGTTATACAAAAAAGATAGGGATTCCCATATGCCCTACTCCCCACACCTCCCACATCCTCCCATATAAACATCCTTCGTTAGTGTGGCATAATTGAATTTTAATGAGTACCAAATACTGTGATAGGCAGCACTAAAGCTATACCATTAGAGAAGACAAACATTGTTCTTACCCCCATGGAGTGTGCTAGGGACATTAAATTACATTTGATTCATTTAGACTCCAGTAAGACTGCCTCTGAAAGAGCATTCTGCATGCTGGTTTTGGGTAACTCCACTTGATCTGGGGAAGGCTCAAAAGAAAGGCAATTGAGTGACATATCAACACAGTAGTCAGTTTCCCAGCAAACTGAAACTTCTAGAAATCAGTGGGTTTTTTCTTTTTTCCCCCTGCTCTTTAGTGATTTCTTCACTTTCTTAAACCCTTGCTTTCTCTCATTAATAATGAGGGCATTTCATTATTATTGCCATTCTCGTTAATGTATATGCAGCATTTATAATTTTCTAGCAGTTTGTCATTGTCACAAAGGATACAGAAACATATTGACCATGAACTTACAGAATAGTAGGAGAAATAGGTTGTTGCATGTATGTGCATACACACACACACACTCAAGCATACACATTTTAAAGTCACACAATTTTTTAAAGTTAAGGTATATAGTAAATGTATCAAGGTAATATCTTGAACTATTAATCTGTGTTTCTCTTGTTTTATTTTTCATTACAAGAATATGTTTTTCATCTTTCTGGTCTTACTTTATGAATAGACCCTCCAATATAATTTTGAGAGGGCATTCATGTATTGTTTCATATTTTAAAGGAAAAGTTTGAATATTTGACCAAGTGTTCTTTTTGCTATAGGATTTATATACATACTTCTTATTAGGTTAAGAAAATTTCTTCCTGTTACTAATTTGTTGTGAATTCTTAATCATAAATTGCTGCTAAATCTTATCAATGATTTTTGTCCATAAATTTAGGCATTCATATTTTCCCCCTTTTAATCTGCTAAAACACTGAATTCCATTAATAGATACTCTAGTGTTGAACCAAACTTGCATTCTTGGTGTTTTAGTTTCCTAAGCTGTTGAAGAAAATACCATGAAATAGGTTGGCTTAAACCATGGGAATTTATTAGCTTACAGTTTTGAGGGCATGAAAATGTCCAGATCAAGGCATCATCAAAGCAATGTTTTCTTCCTGAAGACCAGCTGCTAATAAACCTTGGTTCCTCTACCACATGGCAAGGCACATGGTGACATCTCCTGATATCTCCCTTCTCTTCCAGGTTTTGTTTATTTCAGCTTCTGGCTTCTGTGTCTTTCTCTCTCTTTGTCTGAATTTCATTCAGTTATAAAGTACTCCAGTAAGAGGATTAAGACCCTTTTGGAATGAGGTGGACTATACCTTAACTGAAGTAGCCTCGTTGAAATGTCCTACTTACAATGAGTCCACACCCACAGGAATGAATGAAATTTAATAATGTGTTTTTCTGGGGTTACATATAGCTTCAAACCACCATACTTCACATTCTCATCCTCTGGACCCCAAAAAGACATTTTCATTCTATATGCAAAATATATTCATTCCATCACTGTATCCCCAAAGCCTTAAATCACTTCAGAAACATGGTTAGTACAAAGTCTCTTCAAAATCGGTTATAGGTGTGGTCTGTCCTGAGGCACAATTTCCCTCTGTCTGTGGACCTGTAAAACTAGACAATAAGTTATCTGCTTTCAATATACAAGGGAGGGACAGGAATAGAGTAAACATTTCCATTCCCATAGGGAAAAATTGAAAAGAAAACAGGGGTCATGGGTTTGAAACAACTCCAAGAGCCTTTAGGGCATACTCTGATAGATTTAAAGGCCTGAGTGTCATTTATGGAACAATTGTTTGTCTTCAGTTCCTGATGGAGTGGCAGCCCCAACCCTTCCAAGTGCTTGCATAGTGGTCATGCTCTCCCCAAACACTGGGGTGTAGGATCCCCCTGCTCCAAGCATTGGGGTGACAGCCAGACTCTCCACAATCCCCAGGGAATATGCTTCACCATCTCTGAAGACTGGGGTGGTAACACTCTTCCTGAGCAAGGGGCACAAGGCCTGCCGTCTCCAAGCACCAGGGTTAACTCACCCTTTCCACTCACATGGGTGGGTCCACTCTCAGTCCATGAAGATGTCTTTGGTCCAGACCTCAGCTTCCATGATTCTGCCTTGAAGTGATTTTTTCCCCTCCAATCTGTTTTCTTTATGAACTCTATGAATGGAACCACTGCCAGCCTGGAAAATTATGAAACAAGGGGAGAAATTACTTTGAGGCCATACTTTTAATTATATTTTACACACCACAAAAAATCATCAAAAATGTTAATTTTGAAAAAGTGCAACATGCTATTGACAATAGAAACAAGGAACTATCAAATACCTAGAAAAGCCAAACCCCAGGATTTAATATGTACACACATAAATTCACCAAAGGAAAGCCATGCTTTTTCTCACATCTCACCTTATAAATAAATGACTTACAATTTTAGCTATACTTGGCTTCACATTATCACAAATTAATAAAAGAAAGCATATTGATTTATTATCTAGATTTTATAACATAATAAACTAGATAAATTACTTATTTCTATAAATTTTTCATCTTAGTAATCCATTTTATAAGCTGTGTTCCATAATTTACTGCTCAGTGATTTTTATGATATTCTCCCGAATGTGTAAAAATACACCACTTAGAGATGTATCAGTGTTATATTAGCCTCGTGGAATGAATTGGCAAGTTATGTATCTTTTCTTTTGAGCTGGTGTTTCAGCACAGGGTGATTATGGGTTCAAATTGACAACCAGACTTCACAAGATGCAATAGGCTTTAACCCAATACAATGTTTGCTTAGCTTTATAAAAGAACACAAGGCAGGAAATGCAGCACAACCAGCGTCTTCATCTCATCCGGATGCTCGGCAGCTACCCCTTTACACAGCTGCTTTTGCTTTCCTCACCTATGCTGGTTGCATAAGGCTGCCAAAGATGAGCATCAAGGTATATGTTCTTATCTTCCTCCCCTATACATTTTTAAAAAGAATTTATTCATTTACTTTTATCCATTTTTACCACCCCCCACCCCATATTTGCTGTTTCTGTGTCCGTTCGCTGGGTGACTCTGTATCCATTTCCTGTCCTCTCTTCTCATCCTTCTCCTCCTGTCTTCGCTGGGATTCAATCCTTGGAACCTCCAATGTGGGAAAGAGCGTCCTACCACCTGCGCCACCTGATATGTTAACAAATGTTTCACAGCAGTGCCGGGTGTTTGTGGTGGGGTGATGTTTGGGCGCCCTCTATGATGTTATGCATGTTTGTTTTGTAAGTTCACGATGTTTGCTGAACAGTTATAGTTTATGCATGTTCATGTATGAATGATATACTTCAATAAATTGTTTTAAAAAATAAAAATAAAAAAAGGTACATGTTCGTCACCTTTGCACAGGGAAGCCACCACCTCAGTTTCCCACCAAGGCCTGCATACCAATTCTCAGCTGTCCCATCAGGGTGCAGTCTCACAGATCACAGCAAACAGGGCAGTCAAAACATTCCACATTTATCTTAACTCTGTAGTTTACAAAATAATAATAATACCATCAAAAGTTGGAATACAAGATCATTTTCCAAGACCTCATACTAACCTTTTACAAGCTAAGTCCAGGCCTGTTGCTAACTGTATACTCACACATACAATACCTTTGATAATGTAGTGCATCTGTATTATTGATTTGAAAAGGGATACACTTCACATAGAAAACCATTTAAGGATAGTAGATTCCTAGGAGTTGGGTGGTAAGGTTCAAGGAGAGAGATGGTAATGTGAAGGGATCAGGACTAGATTGTTGACAATCTTTTCAGTTCTACTAAAGTTAATCTTCTACTCAGGTTCTTCACTTCTTTTTCAATTGACTTTGGTAATTCTGTATTTTTCTAGGGAGTCATGCATAATGTCTAGACATCTAGAATTTCCAGTCTATTAAGATAAAATTAACAGGGTATTTTCATGATAAACATGAATTTCTGAGAGAGATGTATTAATGTCTTTCTAAATGATTGTGGATTTGTATTTCTCCTTTCTGTTATTTCTACAAAGTAGTGTGTGTATATAAATTTATTTTTGAATCTGTTAATTTAGAAGCATCCTTTTCAATAGATTGTTCTTTTTATCAGTACTTGTATCTCTCTATGTTCCCATTAATACTTTTCATCTTGAATTTAATTATGTTTGATACTAGCATTGTTGCACATTCCTTCTCTTTATAAAAATTTAATGATAGATAACTCTCTCAATAATTTTATGTGTCAGGTAGAAATTGTGTTTCACTGTTGTATTAGTCAGGGTTCTCTAGGGAAACAGAACCAACAGGAGATATCTGTAAATAGTCTGAGATTTTATAAAAATTGACTCACATGACCATGGGGTTGCACAAGTCCAAATTCCACAGGGGACACTGCAAGCCAGGGACTCAGATGAAGGTCTTCATTGAATTCCCCAGGAGATACTGGCAATCTGAAGTGCAGATGGGGATTCTCTCCCTGAATCTGAAATCACTTCTTTTAAGGCCTTCAACTGATTGGATGAGATGTCAATTATTGCTGATGGCAATCTCCTCAGTTGATTGTAGATGTAACCAGCCATCTATGCAATCAACTCACTGATGATTAAAGTCCATGAAATGCCCATTTTTTACAATTAGCCTGGTGCTTGCTTGACTAAACAACTGGGCATCAATACCTGGCTGAGTTGACACATTAGCCTAACCATCACAGTCCACCCCTTGTCAACTTGACAGCCAGGCACATCACCTTAAACCGCACTTAGTCTCTAAATAAAAGCAATAACAGATATACATATTTTCCCACCTAACAATACCCAACTGTCCTGCATACAATTGGGAATGCAGTAAATTCCTCCAGAATAGGGTGCAAGTCTTTGGGTAATATTTACTCTTAAACTTGACAGCCTTAAATTCTGTGACATGAAACTAATACAACTTATATTATGTGATAGGGAAGAAAATAAAGATATTCATTTTATGTACATTTACAAACATACTCAGAACAAGGAAGAAATACTCATGATCATTAGAGTCCTTGTTTCTTTAACTGGTCATGTGGTTGAAGTTCATATTTATCACTACCTTCTTCCACTACCCATTCCATGTTCCCTTTACCCTCAGCAATCACCTCAGCTGGCCATGATTCTTTGCCCTGTGGGGTGACCCAAACTTTAATTCCTGAAGATTCTGGGCCATTGTTAGTCCTGCTTGGATTGGGTTGTTGCAATTTTCCATTAACTTTAATCATGGGACATGGTGGTACTAAGAGACAGCCTAGGAGATCTCCTGTATTCTGGGCAAACTCTTCTTTACCTCCATTGTGTAGGTGCAGTCCTATTTCCCCTTGATAGTCAGGATCAATCACCCCAGCCAATACAGTAATTCCCTTATTTGCCTGTTGATTCAGAGACATGAGCAGCCCAAAGTGGCCTGGTGGTAGTCTTAACTTCCAGTTCAATGGAGTTGTTGTGTTCCCTGTTGGAAGCACTTCTACTTTTGGAACTAAGGCCTATAGACTATCAGAGCTTAAGATTGCAGGGGCAGGAAGTAAAAAATTCCCTAATGAATCATTAGAGGTAGTAGTGAGTATTGCCACTCCCATTTCCACCCTTTGATTCCTGGACCCATGAATCCTGGCTATAGGAGATAGCACCATAGAGTGTATGCTGATTTAGAGCATACACAGCCTCCTGGTGAATATTGCCCCAGCCCTACAAGGTATTGCCACCTAGTTGGTGCCATAATTGAGTCTTCAAAAGGCCATTCCACTGTTCTATCAATCCAGCTACTTCAGGATCATGGAGAACATGGTAAGATCAGTGAATTCCATGGTAAGAACAGTGAATTCCATTTCCATGAAATGTGCCCATTTCCACACATCATTGGCTGTGAAGTGGGTTCATTGATCAGAAGAAATGCTGTATGGAACAACGAAATGGTGGATAAAACATTCAGTAAGTCCACAGATGGTAGTTTTGGAAGAAGCATTGCATTCAAGGAAGACAAACCCATATCCAGGGTATGTGTCTATTCCAGTTAGAACAAATCACTACCCTTTCCATAATGGAAGTGGTCCAATGTAATCAACCTGCCACCAGGTAGCAGGCTGATTACCTTGGGGAATGGTGCCATATCAGGGGCTGAATGTGGGTCTCTGCTGCTGGCAGATGGGGCACTCAGCAGTGGCTGTAGCCAAGTCAGCTTTGGTGAGGGGAATCCCATGTATAACCTCCATCCTCACCACCATGGCCACTTTGTTCATGAGCCCATTGGGCAATGACAGGAGTGGCTGAGGAGAGAGGTTGACTGCTAGCCACAAAGCGGGTCATCTTATCCACTTGATTGTTAAAATCTTCCTCTGCTGAAGTCACCCTCTGTTGAGCATTCATGTGGGACACAAATATTTTCATGTTTTTCTTGCCCACTCAGAACGGTCTATCCACATACCTCTTCCCCAGACTTCTTTGTCACCAATTTTCCAATCATGTTCTTTCCAAGACCCTGACCATTCAGCCAAACCATTGGCAACAGCCCATGAATTAGTGTACAAACACACCTCTGGCAATTTCTCCTTGCAAGCAAAATGAACAACCAAGTGCACTGCTCAAAGTTCTGTCCACTGGGAGGATTTTTCCTAACCACTGTCCTTCAGGGGCATCCCAGAAAGGGACTGCAGTGCTGCAGCTGGTTTTCTCAGGGCAGGGAGGTGGTTGAGACTCCTGGAGGTTGGGTGATGCAAGCTTGACATTGGGTGGTCTCCTCAGGGCAGACCATTACAAGTTTATTTGGCAAAGTCTCAGCAGAATTTAAGGTTTCAGTGTCCCCACTGCCATCATAATCAACCCATATGTCTCCATCCCAGTACTCAGGATTCCTCTCCTTTCCAATCAATGCCCTCACTTTAACAGCAGACACCCTGCAATGTTGAGATTTTAGTTTCCATTGTAATTCTGCCAGAAGATTTTCTTTCAGAGGACACATACAGAAACTTTCACATCATTCATGCAGAACTTAAGTAGCAAATTGGAAGGCTTCAGGTCATCCCTTTCTTTTATAACTGTATCCAGAATATGTTGGAACTGTCAGCCAACATCATTGTAACTTTTAACTCCAAAAAACTCTGTTAAAGTGTTAAAAACAATCTCACCCAGATCCTTGCCACTTATAAGCATGGAAGTAGTCATATCCAGTGGTGATATTTTGTGTAGCACTATTGCCAGCTCATGCCATGGACTGTCAGTGGTCTCTTGATTATTTGAAACAGTGTCATTAGTGCCCTTGAAGCTAATCAGAGTAGAGCCAATTGCAAAAATCCCAGAACCAATTCAGAAATCCTATTCTTAGGATTCTGTTGCTCAAGAAGCACTCCTGCTACCAAGCTGTGTTAGTCAGGGTTTCTAGGGAAATAGAACCAACAGGAGATATTTGTAAATAGTCAGATTTTATAAAATTGTGTCATGAAACTGAGAGAATGCACAAGTCCAAAATCTGTAAGGCAAGCTGCAAGCCAGGAACTCAGATGAAGGTCCTTGTTGAATTACCTAGGAGATGTTGGCTATCTGAAATGGACATGGGGATTCTCTCCCTGAATGCTGAAATCACTTCCCCTTTCAAGGCCTTCAGCTAATTGGATGAGCTATCATTCATTGCTGATGGCAGTCTCCTCAGTTGACTGTAGATGTAACCAGCCATTTATGCAATCAATTCACTGATGATTAAAGTCCATGAAATGCCCTTTTCTTACAATTAGCCCAGTGCTTGCTTAACCAAACAACTGGGTGCCATTACCTGGCTGAGTTGACACATTAGCCTAACCATCACAACTATATTAAGGGAAATCTGACTTCAGTAGTTAAGCTAATAAGGGGATTGTTTTCTTGTGTAGCCAGAAATATGAATTGTGGCACTGCAGGGGTGGTGCAGCTGTTCACAAAAGTCATCAAGGGCCCAGGCTTCTTCTGGCTTCCTTCTCAGCCTTTGCCAGTTTTATTTTTCTGCATCATTTTGTTTTGCCAGCACATCTTTTTAAAATAGCAACTGGAATTTTTTTTGCTACTCTGAGGAGCCTCTGCCTTTTAAAAGAAGAATTAAATTCATTTACTTTTATTTTTTGATACTGCATGTGGCCTCATTCTTGCCATTTACTTTTATAAACATATTTGTATTTTAATATTAATCACTTTCCTTCCTTTCATTAAACAGAATTTCTTAGTTCATTCTTAGTGTCTGATTGTTTAAAGTTATATGGTTGCATTTATCCTTTTAAATCACATATTTAAGTACTTTTTTATATCATGATTGGAGTTAATAAGTATTAATAAGATTTCTCAAAACATGTTAAAAATTTTAACTTACTTTCACTTGCCCCCAACAAACTCCCTACTTTCCATTTTTAAATTGCCTTGAAATTCTGCTTCCAATTGTAATGTTTTAAAATCACAAATAAATATTACAAATAGTTATTTATATTTAACTATAAATTTTTACTGCTTCTTTCTCAACACTTTTAATTATATCTTTTTTGTCTTCTTTCTTGAATTTATCTTAATGTAGCTGAAATATATTTGTGAGTGATTCTTTCAGTAAGTTTCTATGGGTGGTACTTCCTGAATCCTTGCATGCTTAAATATTCTTTATTCTCTCCTCTCATTTGAGTATTAATTTGACTGTATATAAGAGTCTGTTTCCTTATTATAGGTCACTGTTAGAACTCTGATTTTTACTGGAAATGAAACATCATTGAAAGCTTTTAAACAGAAGAAAGACATGATGTCACTTAAGAATTAAAAAGGTCATGCTAGTTGCTGTGTTGAGTATAGACTTTGGGAGTTCTTACAGATGGGAGCACGGATGAAAGCTAGGGAGGCTATTGCAGCAATCTTAGCAAGAGATGGCTTAGAACAGGATAGTAACAGTAAAGGAGATGAAAAGTGATCAGATTTTGAATATATTTTGGAGATAAAACTCATTTGAATTTCCTGACATATTGGGGGGAGAGTGCGAGAAAAATTGAGGAGTCAAGGATGACTTCAAGGTACTTGGCCTGCTTGAGTGGAAGTGTATATTTGCCATCATTAGAGAAGCTGAAAGCTTTGTTGGGCAGTTTTGGACTGGAAAATCAGCAGTTCATTTTGGGAGATGTTGAGTTGCGATGTCTATTACCTTCAAAATGAAGATATTGAGTACCCATAACTCATAGTCTACATTTTCAGTTCATTTCTTTAAAAAAGATCAAGAATTTTTAAAAAAAATTTGAAGCAACTGAGTATGGAATCCATCTAGCTATATTTTTTTCTAATCTTTTAGGCCCCACTTTCACATAAGTTAACAATAACTAACCTTTAGGGTCAAACTTAAGTCTTTCAATTTGTCTCCTCCAGAAACAACTCTCTTTTAGACATTTATATAAGTTATATAACATTTAATTTATGATAATCAGAATAGCTGGTAGGAGTGGATTTGAGGACAAATATGACTGACGCTTGGTAAAAACACAACTCACTGAGCAGCCCAGGGAGTAGAAATTAGGATGTAGATTCTCATAAGGCCAGTTAATTTTATAGCAAGATTGGAGGGTTTTAATTAATCCAATGAGCCAACTACTGATGGTCAATTAAGAGAGTTTTTATTTTGCTATCATATTGCTCTAAAAAGGGATCATGGTATTATTCTCCAACCAACAGTGTTTGAGAATAACTGTTTCTCCAAACCATCATCAACTCATGATGTTACCAAATATTTTAATCCTTGACTTGGATGTGGAAACGATAGCTCATTTTTAAATTTACATGTCTTTGTGAATGAAAGTGGACATTTTTCATATGCTCACTGGATTTTTGTATTTGGCTACTTTGTACAAAATGCAACCAGGATATATACACATTTATTATATTTGGTGCATGAGCAATTTAAGAACAGTTCATTTGTTTTAAATTTCATTTGCACAGTCAGTATCTTAAGTGTTTATTGATTTTAATTAAGAGTAACTCAATTGCCATCTGTTCTTCTTTGATTTTTAGGAATTATTTGGAACTTGTTGCAGAATCCATTCAAGATTGGGTTACACAAGAAGAAGCTATATATCAAGAATCTAAAATGGCTGAGGAAATAGCTAGGAACAAGACTGAGTTAGAAATCAAACCTTCTACTAATGCCAAAATTTCTTCTCTTAAACTTTATTCTCTTAAAAAATCTAAAAGTAAGTTATTTACACCTAGGGTAAATTCTAAGACACAGTCTTCTATTTCTTAATTTAAGGAGGTCTGTGGATATTTCGAGATTAAAAATAGTTACCCACAGATTTCCGGACTTCACTTTTTCTGATAAGTAGAATAACTGCATTCCAAATGTGATGTGATTGCATCTGAGTGCCATAGTGGAATATTAGTTTTATGCTGATCCCACTTCCTGCCAGATGAGGAAGCTCTGATCTGTTGTACAGATCAAATGTGATGGGTTAGGGAAATGCCAGATGTCATTATTTTGGTAGGATTGGTAGTTCAGCTATCTAAAAATTGACAATATATGAGATAAATTCAGAGTTAAGTAGGTTTCCATTAGAATAATTTTAGATTCCAAATGTGAGATTAAAACAGGACTTTTTTAGAACAGCAAACAGAAGCGTTCCAAGACTAATTGGGGGCAAGAAGCTAAAGATAAAGGGAAAGAGGGGGTCTTGGTGGCCTATGGCAGGTAGCTAAAATGATCTTGGATCAATGCATATCTTTGTTTTTGTTGTTCTCTTCCATGACTTTAAGGCTGTAGAGGAGCAGTAAGAAGAGGGAGCCAAGAGAGTAAAGTAGTGTTTAGATAAAGAAAAGAAATGAAACAATGGGATAATTCATCTGGAAAATAAGGATATTACACTAAGTTTGTGCAAAGGGAGTAGATTCCATGCTAATTGTATTCAGTATTTCTGATAGCCAAAGTTGAGAGTGATTTCTCATAAAGAAGTAAAACCACATAATTTCCAAAATTTTTGCAGCATCTATTAATTACTAAAGGAGTTTGTTCTTGGCTTGATTTTAAAAAATAAAACTTATAAAACCAAACTGATAATCATTAATTCACTCTCCATTGAAATGGTCAAATCAGCTCTGCCTTCCTCATGATAGGGGGAAATGGGTAGGTTGGCAGCAGGAGAGCATTAGTAACTGGAATGGGACTATACAAAAAGGATAGATGAGGCCACCCATTCACAATTGTGTCAAAGGCCATATATGCCTATTAGCAAGAAAGATTCTGGGTTGATTGCCTTTTCTTTGTACTGCTTCTGAACAGAACCAAAATCTTTTTAACTATCTAAGTGGCTGTGGAAATGCAGAAAATGGTCCATTTAGGGTCAGAATATATCTGGTAGATATTACATTCAATTTGGGGTTTCTCATATCAAAAAAGATGTAGACTTTCAAAATGAACAAAATGATGCCTTTAATATCAAATAAAAATTTAGACTTGCTTTGTGTGGTTGCAAGGGGTTAAACTAGGATTATTAGGTGACAGCTTTAAAGAGAGAGAGACTCCAGTTCAATAAAAGCTGCAATACCTCAGCACATTGTCTGAGAATGGAATTAACTACTTCCAGAGACAATGAATCCCTGTGACTTATGGGGTTTAGTCCCACTTCAGATGTCCGCTCTGGGATTGCATAGAAAGCATTCAGTGATGAATAACTGGGGAGTTGAATTTGATAGCCTTGAGATTCCCTCCAAACCAAAGATCTGGTCCCTCTGTGATACCTTATTTTAGGGGGTTACTGAGAAGTTTGCTTTTCCTCTGATTGTAGGTAACAAAGGAATCGGGAAATTAGAGATATCAGATCAAGAAAAAGAAAAAGAAAAAGAGAAAGAGAAGGAAAAGATTCCTTTCATTTTAGAAGGCTCTCTTAAGGTAATCCAAGGAAAAACAAATGATATGGGGTGATCACAAATCCCGAATTATTTTGTGATGGAGAGCTTGTATGGGATAGCAGGAAGTGACATTTTTTGATAAATGCTCAGGTGATGTCGCGTTAGGGGGTGGGAGAGGAGACCCGGTGCTGTTGGCCCGGCTGGCGTGTGAGGGGATCCGGGGCGAGGGGCGGCGCAGTGAAGAAGCTGCGGGTACGAGGCTGATGGCACAAGACGTTTATTGAGGAAGAGGGGAGGATTTATAGGGTTGTTGGGTGACGGGGCGCTATGCTATTGGCGGTGAGGCTGGGCTAATGATTGGCTAGGCAGTCGGTTGCTGGCCGGAGGGGCAAAAATCAGGTAACAGAGCTCAGGTGGTGGTGACACGCGCTATGGCGTGGAGGTGGTGTGAATAATGGGGTGATTAGCACACTCGGGTCGATAGGCTACAGCGATCTACGTCACTCGTTGTCAGGCGGGGGGAGGGGGGGCCGTGTCCGCTGGCGGCAGCTGTTTATTCTAGGGCTCTCATACCATCACACTCAGGAATAATTGATTCTGCAATGAAAGGACAATCTCTCTACCAAACCTTCTCCTCCACCAGATAAGCCTTTAAGGGAAGCTGTGTCCATTTTTTTATCTAACCACCATTCCGGGATGTGCTTTGTTCAGATTTGGAATATTCTGTTTATATTAGGGGTGTTAGTTTTTGTTTGTATTTTTAAATGGAATTTTTAATTACATAAATATATTTTTATAATCAATAAAAATTACCCTGGCTATTATTAAGCCCCCGAGATAAGAAATTATTAGCAGTTTAGTATGCTTCATGCTCATACAAGCCCTTATTTTTGCTTTTTTGATTTGATGTTTCACTCTGCTACTTGCTTTTTTCTCTTAGAAACGTATCATGAATATCCCTTCACTACAATATCTAGAGTTCTAACTTGTTTTTCATAGTGATATATTAGTCCGTAATTTGGATGCACCAGAATTTATGCAAGAGTTCACTTATTAATAGGTAAACTGTGTTTCTATTGATAGAGAAATATGTAATTTTCTATGTAGTCAAATATATAATTTGAGGTCAAAATTTAAAAGACTGACAATACCAAATTTTGGCAAGGATATGAAGTAATGTGAATTTTCATATACTGTTGGTTGGAGTAAAAATTGTTATTTCCACTTTGGAAAACTGGACCTATCTACTAAATTAAACACACATTTTCCCTTCAACCTAGGAATTCCAATCCTAAGTATAGATTCAGTGGAAATATGTGCCTCAAAAAACAGGAACTAAATTGGTCTTTTAGCAGTACTTATAATTCTTCTAAAGTAAAAACAATTCAAATATTCACCAGTAGAACACCTAAATTATAAGTAAAGCCTCATGAAGAAATACCAGGCAGCTATGGGAATGAAATGACAGCTATGCCCAACAATACGAGTGAATCTCACAAACATCAATATTATTAGAAAGAAGACAGAGTCAAAAGAATACATACGCGCTAATGTATGATTTCATTTGTATAAAGCTTAAAAACAGGCAAAACTAAACTAACATGTTACAGTCAGGAAAGTGGATGCCTTTGGGGCAGTGGGAGTGGGCAGTACTTACAGAAGTGTTTGTATCCTTTCAGTTATACACTTAGGATCTGTGATTTTTCTAGTATGTATGTTATAGCTTATTTGAAAAACTGTTTACAGATTCTGTCGTTCTTTTCCATTATGGTTTCTGGACTTCCTGTATTGTTGATTTCACCAGTTTGATTCTACCCTGAAGTGATACAATTATCTTCGTGCATTCTCTTCTAGTGTTTTCATATTTGTATTTTATAATAAAATATATAT
>JAQZBX010021562.1:0-22067 GCA_029593785.1 Cabassous unicinctus
TTTTTTTTTTTTTGCTGCATGTGTGGAATATCTTTTTCCAACCTTTCACTTTCAGTCTGTTGGTGTCCTTGTGTCTAAGGTGGGTCTCTTGCAGACAGCATATAGATGGCTCATATTTTCTTATCCATTCTGCCAGTCTGTGTCTTTTGATTGGGGGGTTTAATCCATTAACATTCAATGTTACTACTGTAAAGGCAGTTCTTATTTCATCCATTTTGATCATTGTGTTTTATCTGCCATTTTATTTTCACCACTCTTTTGACACTTTTAGTTACTGTTACTGATACAGTCATCATTTCTAGACTCTCTTCTAAGCCCCTCTCTCCTGTCTTTTTTCAGGCTGTAACACTCCCTTTAGTATTTCCTGCAAAGCCGGTCTTTTTGTTATAAACTCTCTCAGTTTCTGTTTGTCTGTGAGTATTCTAATCTCGCCCTCATTTTTGAAAGATAATTTTGCCGGATATGAAATTCTTGGCTGGCAGTTTTTCTCTTGCAATATCTTAAATATATCATACCCCTGCCTTCTTGCTTCCATAGTTTCTGATGAGAAAACGGCACTTAATCTTATTGAGTACCCCTTATATGTTATACATCGCTTTTCTCTTGCTGCTTTCAGAATTCTCTCTTTGTCTTTGGCATTTGACATTCTGATTAGTATGTGTCTCGGAGTTGGTCTATTCGGATTTGTTCGGATGGGAGTATGTTATGCTTCTTGGACATGGATATCTATGTCCTTCAATAGGGTTGGGAAATTTTCCACTGTAATTTCTTCATATATTCCTTCTGCCCCTTTTCCCTTCTCTTCTCCTTCTGGGACACCCATAACACATATGTTTGCACGTCTCTTGCTGTCATTTAGTTCCCTGAGACCCTGTTCAGTTTTTTCCATTCTTTTCTTCATCTGTTCTTTTGTATGTTCTCTTTTGGAGGCCATGTCTTTAAGCTCACCGATCCTTTTTCTGCTTCCTCAAATCTGCTGTTATATGCCTCCAGGGTATTTTTAATTTCATTTATTGCACCTTTCATTCTCATAAGATCTGCTATTTTTCTATATAAGCTTTCAAATTCTTCTTTGTGTACCCCTAGTGTTGTCTTAATCTCTTTAGCCATCTCATTGAATTTATTAATGAGATTTGTTTGAACATCTATGATTAGTTGTCTCAACTCCTTTATGTCATCTGCAGGCTTATCTTGTTAATTTAACTGGGCCATATCTTCCTGTTTCTTGGTATGGATTGCAGTTTTTTGTTGGTGTATACGCATCTGGCTTACTAGATGTATTTATAATGGGTGCAGTTTCTCCCTTTAGTTTAGGGTTTTCTTGTCTTTTCTCCCTTGCTCATTGTGTAGTAGGAGTCAAGGGTGTAGTTGGTGCTGTAAGCTTTGGAGGCTGAAGCTGCCCACGTTGCCCCAGGAATTGATGAAGCTTCTCCCACTTTTCTCCTCTGTCAGGGGTAGGGACAGGGTTATAGCCATGTGAAATAATCCATGTTGGGCAGGACAAGACTGTCTATAGTTGCCCGGAGAGATTGATGATGCTTCACACCCCTTCCTCCCCTACCTTGGGCGGGGATGTATCTGTAGTTGTGACCAGCAGTCTATGTCGTATGGGTCCAAAATGACCACAGTTGCCCTGGTAAACTGACATAGCACCAGACCCCCTCCCTGCTGGGGGTGGGAATGGACCCACTGGAGTGCCCAACAGTCTAATCCATGTGGGCTGAATATGCCTGCAGTTGTCCTGAGAGGCTGAGGGAGTACTGTCCCTTCTGCCTTTTAGGGGGTGGGAATGGAACCACCAACGCCCAACAGTTCAGGCCCTGTAGGTGCCCAGAGAGGCTGAGGAAACACCAGCCCCCTCCTATCCTATTGGGTGGTGGGGGTGGCTCTATGGATGCCCAACAGTTAGTCCCTTTAGGCCGAGAATACCTGCCATTGCCCGGAGAAGCTAAGGAAACACCAGCCCCCTCCTATCCTATTAGAGCGTGGGGTTGGATCCACAGGCACCCAACAGTACAGTCTCTGTAGGTCAAAAGTACTCACCGTTGCCCAGAGAGGCTGTGGAGACATCAGATCCTACCTATCCTATTGGGAGTGAGGGTGGATCCATAAGTATCCAACAGTCCAGTCCATGCAGGCTGAAAGTGTCTGCCGTTGCCTGGAAAGGCTGTGGAAACACCAGCCCCCTCCTTTCCTATTGGGGGTGAGGGTGGATCCACAAGTACCCACCAGTCCAGGCTGTGTGGGCCAAAAGCACCTGCAGTTACCCAGAGAGGCTGGGCAAACACAGTCCGTCTCTTGTCCTATTGGGGATGAGAGTGGAGCCACAGGTGCCCAACAGTCAGGTTTGTGCAGGCCAAAAGCACCTGCAGTTGCCCTGAGAGGCTGAGGGAACACCAGCCTCTTCTTATCCTATCGGGGGGAGGGGGGGCAGAGGTGGAGATGGACTCGAAGGCACTCAACAAACCAGTTCGTGTGGCCTGAAAATGCCTGCAGTTGCCTGGAGGGGCCGAGGATACCCAGCTCCTTTCCTATCCTATTAGGGTGTGGGGATGCAGCCCCAGGTGTCTGACTATTCAGTCTGTGCTGGCTGAAAGCACCTGCAGTTGCCTGGAGAGCCTGGTGCAAGTCCCTCCAGCTTCCTCCTTGCTGGAGGTGGGGCTGGAGCCTAGGCTAGGGCTGCAGTCTGATCTTGGTGGAAAGAAGCCAGTCCTTAACTTCACTGGATTTTCAGTCAGCCTGGCTTCCCCTCATGCCAGGGGCGGAGTCAAAATGGTGGCCACTGGACTCTTTCCAACTTGGACAGGTTTACACGCTAGCTGTTTCAAGGATTATACTTTAGCCAGCCGAGTCCACTAATCAGTAGCTGAAGTCAGTGGACAACTGTCTCTTTCTCCCCTGCTTACGGGAAATGGAGCTTCTAACTCCAGCTACGGAACAGCTCCTGAGGTGGCTTGTGCTGCTAGAGTTGGATGGGCACCAGCCTCTGCAGGATTGCTGGCAGTTTCCCAGAGAGGTGGTACAGATTCCCTCAGCTTCCTTGCTGCTGGAGGTGGGCTAGGGTTTAGGCTAGACCTGCAATCCGATCTGGGTGGAAAGAAGCTGGTCCCTGCCAGCACTGTGATTTTCAATCAGCCCTGCTTCCCCTCATGCTGGGGGTGGAGTTAAAATGGCAGCTACCGGCCTCTTTCTGATTTGGACAGGTTCAAAGTTTAGCAGTTCTTAGGATTATACTTTAGCCTACCGAATTTACTAATCAGTAGCTGAAGTCGATGCCATACCGTGTCTTCCTCCCCTGCTTTTTGGGAAATGGAATTTCCAACTCCAGCCACGGAATAGCTCCCGAGGAGGCTTGCGCCGCCGGCACTGACCTCTGCGGCGTGGAGGGCTCTGTTCATGAATCTTCTCTGTAGATGGGCAGTCTCCTCCTTCCATACTTTCAAGGATGTTGCAGGAGACTCTTCAGGTCTCCTGGGGCCCCCAGACAGGTACATAGATAGCTGTGTAGCACGAGCTGACTCCAGGAACTCCTTACTCTGCCTCCATGTTGGCTTCCCTCTTCCTATGTGTTTTAAGTTATTGTCAGTTAACATGCTTCCTGTTGAAGAAACAAATTTTATGGTGAATTTGTTTTTTTAAAGCATTTGGTACATTTTTTTTTTTTTTAATGTTAAGTTACACACCTGTAATAAGCTAAGTGCTTATGGAAATAGGCTGTACTAAATGTTACCAAAAAACTCCAGAAGAGTTTATATAATTCCCTAAGTGTCTGCTTGTTACCCAGGAAATGACATAGGCCCTGTCTAGAATGGAGTCTCCTATTAATCGCTTGAATATAATTCTTCTTACAGTTTATTTAATCCACTCTGCAAAACAGTCTGTCTGACTTGTTTGGAGAAGTGAGGCTATAATCACTTAATGTGTCTTATGGGCTACCTTTTAAATGCCTTTGAACTTATTGTTATTTATGGGTAAGCTAGAAATGACATTAGCCATTTTAAATGACTTTAAAAGAGGAAAAGTATTAATTTATTCACTCTTTTAAAAATATATACACATACTCTGCTTTATAATCTAAGAAAGGATTTTAGTTGGTTTGCAAAGATATATTCAATACAGCAGAAAGAGAATGTGAGATATGTACCCCAGAGTTTAGGAAAGTAGATTTCATTTGTCTAAAGACTTCAAGAAAGAAAATCAGGGCATGAACCTCTGTCAGAAATTTGAAACAAACAAACAAACAAAAAGGCTTAGAAGGGGCAAGACGCTTGCAAAAGCTAAATTCTGACCGCCTGCTTCAAAATTATCTCAACAGCAAAGGAAAGAAAGGGCACTTTTTTGTCATAGGGCCCTATATTTGACCTGGCTTTACCAATGTCATGAAGACATAGAACACCTACTTATTATATTTATAGACAGCACAAGGTTGATAGGGATAATAAGCACACTTTAGGACTAAAATTAAAAAGATCTCAGGCTGAATATTGCATCAAAACTAACAAGGTAAAACTTAACTCTGATGAAAGTAAAGCCTTTTACCTAGGCTTATTTTTGTATAAGACTAGGTCTCTTACATATGATTAATGTAAGGGGCTTGGTTGTCTGCAAACTCTCCAAAATTGTTATGTGGCTGCCAATAAAAAGAATGTGATCTTTTAAAAACAATTTAGTGCCCAGGATAAGGAAAGTAACAAACCATCCTGCTCCTCTATACAGTCAGACCGTGGTTGACAAATTGTGCCTGTTCCATAAAAGAGTATTCAGTATGGAGTGTAGTCTTGACTCCATGTAATTAGGGATGGCCAAACAAGAAAATTTGAAATGAAGAGATTAATGGGAGACATAATAATTACCTTCATTTATTTGGAAGGCTATGTGAGAGTACAGTGAGTTGTACTGGACTAATTCAGGCAGCATAGGATAAAGGTTACAGGAGAGTAGATTTTGGTAGTTAGGAGCTGAAAGAATGGAAGTTGGTTGAAAAGTATTCAGACAGACTTAGGCAGCTAACTATTAGATATGCAATAGATGGGATTTCCCTCTGGGGTAAGCATTTGAACTAGGGTTTTTTTGTTTGTTTTATTTTTAAACTTTTGTGAGTCTTTCAAATACTTTTACAAGACAGCTTTGTGTAACTGAAAGATTTATTGGTGCCTAGAGATGTTTCATTTACTAATCCATTATTTGCTATGAACAGTTCCAGAGCCTCCAGATTTTACCACTTTAAAAAAGAAAAAGTTTTTAAATAATTCCAGGGCCTCTCAAGGCTCTATAGATATTCTGCAATTGTTTAGGAAGGATAAATTGTGTTTTCAACAAAAGGAATCTACTGTCTTTAAAGTAAGTTCCTTTTTCAGAATGATATTCCCAAACAGGCATCCAAGTCCCTGGGTCATAGTTGAGAACATATCTTTTAGTCTCCATGGGGATGAAGAAAATGTTTTGAATGTTTGGGAATTTAAATGTTGTGAGAACTTGTTTTTACAGAAGTCAGTTAGGAAAGCCTTCCCTTAACTGTAGATGTTAGGGTGGGGGATGCTGGTAGATTTTTTTTTTTTTTCCCTGAACACTGAAGTTAAAATTTTAAAATTTTGTTCCTGCCCCAAAGGGGAAATACTACAAACAAAACGTACTCCAGTCACAATAATAATTCCTGAACATGTCACTCAGTAAAACATAGCCTGTATAGTTTTTCTTAAAAAAAAAAGAGGGACGTTTTAGTTGAAAAAATTTTTCATAGTTGTGGCAATCATCTTGGAAAAAAATCTTTGTGAAAGAGTATAATAGTACTTTATCTCACATAAGAATTTTATAAAGAAAGTTTTAAGGAGGCTTAATGCATCAACAAAGCATGTAGCATTCAGAAATTACTGAGAACTTTTGTTGTGTACTTGTGCTAGGCCTGTGGGGTATTTGAGAGGCAAAGTTCTTCCCCTCAGGGAGCTTACAATCTGACTGAAGAGGCTAGATGTACACATTTAAAAGGTAAGAAATGATATCAGATAGTGGTATAAGTACTTCCTTCAGTAAGTGCTGTATTGGAGGTAATAGGGGAAAGAAATTTTCTTGGTTTGATCAGTGAAGGATTCACTGAGAAAGCCCTTGAGATGCATGTTGAAGAATAACTGAGGTTAGGTGGGAGTGGGGAGATAGGGAGCTAGTGGTTTAGATTGGTGGAAAGGGTATTTAAGGTATCAACACCCAGCCAGTCTGCCGAAGTCAGCCAACAAAATAGAGATAACATTTTAAAATACCAGTTTTTCACATTAAGGAGTATAGTGACAGAGATACAGTTTAAAAATATTTAGAAGTATTCAGGAATGTTTGGCAGTTTAGTTAAGAGGTTCCATTTGGAGGAAAAGATTATAAAGAAAGCAGAGGTGGAGTTTTGTTTATTTAGTGTGAAATTAAGCAACTCTTAATCAACTCTTTAAAAAGATGAATTTAAAAGAGCTGTTTGTTTATATTTGGCTTAGTAAAATAAGCACTGAAACTCAGGGATTCAGGATACCTAAGTTCTTTTCCTGACTCTGATACTAACTGGTTATTTAATCTTGGACAAGCCAGTTTACTTCCCTGTGACTCATTTCTCTCATCTGTAAAATGAGGAGTGTGGACCAGAAGATACCTTAGGTCTTTGGTTTCTCTCACGTTTCTCCTACTCTTTAAAATAACTAGTTCCATGCCTTCCATAATTGACAGAGAAATGTTTTTGTTTGGTTTATACCACTGAGTACACAGTTTTTTGTTTTTCACTTAGTACTTTTGAAGAAGAGAACCTTAGCTATAGAATAGAACATTAGGTTTTTGTCCTTTTGCTATTTATAGTTGTTGCCAGGTATGTGGAGAAAACAAGTTGTTTGTCTATGCGTACCCTAGAAAAGTTGGAGTTAGAATACTGGAATGCATAGTTTTCAAAAGGTTTCAGTGAAATGTTTTAAGTTTTATAATTAAAAAGTTACCCCCAAAATATGGAATGACTATAGGATATTACTCATGGACAAACAAACATACAAACAAATTACATGAAAATATACTAAAATCCCACCACTCACCACTGTTTCCCTAGTGCGTGTGTGTATGTATGTGTGTCTGTGTGTATATTTAGGAGATTTACAGGTATTTATAGTATTCATATCATGTTATTCATGTGAATGATATTTAAACAAATGGGATTATAGCATACTGCTTTATAAGCTACTTTACTCAATTGTGTATTATTAATGCCTTTCCATATTAATAAGTATACACCTTTAGCATCATTTCTTTTTTTAAACTTTTAATTTTGAACTAATTTTAGACTTAAAAGTCGCAAAAATAGCACAAAGAGCTTCTTTATATCCCTCCCCCATTTCCCCTAATGTTAACATCTTACATAACCATAGTACAGTTATCAAAAACAGGAAATTAATATTGATTCAATAATATTAACTAAACTACAGACATTTGAATTTCACCAATTTATCCACTAATAAGATTTTTCTCTTCCAGGATCCTATCTAGACAATGTAACAGTATCTGTCAGTCATTCCTTCTTCTTAATGACCTTGATACTTTGAAGAGTACTGAGCAATTATTTTATAAAACGTCCTCAATTTGGGTTTGTCTGATGTTTTCTCATTAGTGTAATGAGGTTAGCATTTTTGTCAAGAATACCACAAAAATGGTGCTGAATCCTTCTCAGTGCATCATGTCAAGAGAGTCACGATATAATTATTTTTTATTACTGGTGATATTTATCTCAGTCATTTGGTTAAGTTGGTATCTGCAGGATTTCTCTGCTTTAAGGTTACTATCTTTTCCTTTGTAGTTAATAAATATCTTCAGGCAGATACTTTGAGACTATTCAGCATCATTTTAAATGAATAAGTTATATCATACAGGTTTTTAAGGAATTTTTTCCCTTTAATTGTTAAGGTACATACACTTGTCTAACAAAGTCAAACAACATAGCATTGTTTAAAGTAAACTGTGAAAATCCCTAGACCATTCTCGAGTCTCTTCCCTACAGGAATCCTCTATTAAAAGATTGATGTTTCTCCCTCCAGACCTTTATGTTTAGGAAAGCTTACATATATATGTACATGCACATATATTGAATTAGAAAGCTCAAATGTGTAGACATTTTTAAAATACATGATGGTTTTTATTTTTGTAAAAATGATATATTATTTAAAACTTTGCTTTTTCCACTCAATACTATTTTATGGCATTCTGACTACATAGAATAGTATGGTTGTACCATGATGGATGTACCTTTATTGATAGACATTTAGGCAGGCTTCATTTTTTCATGATTACAAGTGATGTTATAGTGAACATCACTGTATATATATCTTTGCACACTTGGATAAGCAAGACTATATGATACATTCAGCAATTTCTAACTTTCCCCTACTGATGGACATTTGAACTTTTAGTTTTTTTGCTGTTATGAAAAACTTTGTACGTGAAATGTATAGGATTTGAAAAAGCTTTAAAATGATTTTAATAGATAATGCATACATATAGTAAAAAATTAAAATAGTTAAAAAGGGTATACAGTGAAGTCAGTCCTTTCCAGGGCTCTTCTCACTGCTAACAATTTATTTTGAATCCTTTCAGAGATTTTCTATGCAAATATAGACATATGTGGATATATCACCTCCACCACTCCTTTGCTTCCATAAATGTTAGCATACTGTGCTCAATGTTCTGCACATTTAAAAAAATTTAACAGTATAACTTGAAGGATATTCTATAGATCAGTATATATAGATCTGAACCCTCCCCCCCTTTTTGAATGGCTACATTGAATTTATGTACCATGATTTATTCAATCTTGTTTGGGGGCATTTAGGTTGTTTCCAGGCTTTGCGATGATAAATAATGCTGTAAATAAAATACTAGTATATATTTCTTTATACACGTTTGAATTTATCCAAAGAATAAATTCCTAGAGGTGAATATCTGGGTTAGAGGATATGTAAATTTAAAATTTTAATAGCTATATTCTAATTGCTCTTTAGAAAGGATGAATTAATTATAGAAATTGTTATAGCTTTACTTTCCGTAAAGTTTTATTGAGTTGCATTTTTTGTGGATGGCTTATTGAGCTTCATGACAAAAAATTTAGAATGCCTTATATATAATGAGATATCTGTAACTTTCCTTAGTGTCCTGTTATGGAACCTTATCTAAATGCTTAATTTTAATTATATTGTCTGCTTATAAAACTCCTTGGACAAGCTAAATAAAATTCTACTTTCTTTTCTTAGCCATGATAATTATGTCTTTAACACTCCAACGGAGCACCTTCTAATTTATTGTAGGCTATAGTGAACAAGTTTTTATTTGCCTTGCCAAAACTCTATGTGAGGGGAGCAGGCGTAGCTCAAGTGGTTGAGTGCCTGCTTCCCATGTATGAGGTCTTGGGTTCGATCCCCAGTGCCTCCCCAAAACAAAACAAACAAAGAAAAAACCAGCTCTTATTGGGAAGAGCATGTACCTCAGTGGTTGAGCGCCTGCTTCCCACGTATGAGGTCCTGGGTTCAAACCCCAGTACCTCCTAAAAAAACCATAAAAACACTCTATGTGATTTTATAACCATTATCCACCACCCCCCTTTTGTTTAACAGACTGAAGAGTTCTAATTTTCCATCCCTAGGGTTTCTTCAGTCTCTTCATAAATTTTTGTCTTGATAACTCTTGCCAATAGGCACCTGGTGCTTCATAGCTTGGGTCCATGATGCTCTTATGCTAAAAAGGGCTAGGGCCTTAGTACATAGGTAGTTTGTGTGTATGTGCCCTATTGATGAGTTGGGTTAGAGTATGATAAATTTCCTTCCTAGCTCCCTTCTATGTCTGTTTAATTTTATAGAAGGTGAAGCTATATAGATTGAGGAAGCAGAGGCATTTTAACATAGATTACTTCCAAATTTCCTCTTCATTATTTATTTGTATGAAAAATTGCAAAAATGCATGATAGTCAGCAGAATTGGATATTAGTTACTCATGTTCATTCTGAAGAGCAGAAGGTTTTTTATTTTGATTAAGTCCTGTTTATCAATTTTCTTCTTTCATGGTAGTGCTATTTGTGCCCTGTCCATGAATTCTTGGCCTATCCCAAGGATGCAAGGATTATTCCCCTATGTTTTCTTCAAGCAGTTTTATAGTTTCATTTTCTATTTTTAGATCTATGATTCATTTCAAAGTAATTTTTGTGTATGGTGTAAAGTTCTTTTTTGTGTGTTTGTCATGAAGATATGTAACTGCTCCTGTACCAACTTTTTTTTAAAAGACTACCTTTTCTCCTTTGAATTGTGTTGGTGCCTTTTCAGAAATCTTGTTTCATTGATGTCTATCTTAATGCTAATACCACACTGTTTAGATTACTGTAGCTTTACAGTACATCTTGAAATCAGGTATTGTAAATCTCTTCTAGGTCCTTTACACTTCCATATTCATTTTAGAATAGCTTGCCAGTTTTTACAAAAAAAAAGAAAACTTGCTGAGATTGTATGGAGTCTATAGATCAATTTGGAGGAGTATGGATGTCTTAACAATACTGAACCTTATTATCAATGAACGTGGTATCTCTCTTAGTTTATTTAGATCTTTTAGAAATTCCTCTCTGGTTTTCAGTATAGAGACGTCTGACATATCTTTTGTTAATTTTATGCCCAGATATTTTGTTTTTTGATGCCTTCTATGCTGTTTTTGAAAATTTCCTTTTCCAGTTGTTTGTAACTAGTATATAGAAATACAGTTGATTTCTTTCTTTCTAATCTTCATGCCTTTTGTTTATTTTTCTTGTCTTATTACACTAGCTAGTACCTTCAATATGATATCAAATAGGAGAAGAGAGAACAGACAGATTGCCTTGCCTTGTTCCCAGTCTTAGGGGGGATAGCATTCACATGTTATTGTGAATGTTTTCTCCCAGTCTTTGACTCTCCTCTTCTCATCATTTTATTGGTGTTCTTTTTTATTCATTTTTAAAATTTACATACAGTGAAAGTCCCTCCTTTCATCGTACAAGTCTATGGGTTTTGACAATTGCCAACACTTATGTAACCACCACCATGATACAGTTACAGAACAGTTCCATTACCCTCAAAAGTTCTATCTTGCTGCCCCTTTGTAGGCAACCTCTCTCTGCACAGTCAAGCCCTGGCAACCAATGTGCTGGTCTATAGTAGTTTTTGCCTTTTCCAAAATGTCAGATAGTTAGAATTGTATGCTTTATAGCCTTCGAGTCTGACTTCTTTCAGAAAAATGCATTTTGAGATTATTCATAATGTTGTGTATAATTATATAGCTCATTCCTTGGTATGGATGTATCACAGTTTGTTTAATTGATTTACTAGTTGAAGGACAATTGGGCTGTTTTCAGTTTTTGGTGATTACGAATAGAGCCTCTATAACATTAGCATACAGATTTTTGTATGAATCAAAATTTCCATTTCTTTGGTAAATACCTAGGAGTTTGATTGGTGGGTCATTTGGTAAATGTGTGTTTAACTTTATAAGAAACTGCCAAACTATTTTCCAAAGTGGCTATACCATTTTGAGTTCCCATCAGCAATAATGAGAATTCTAATCTCTTCACATCCTTGTTAGCTCTTGGTACTACCAGATGTTTTTTTTTTAAAAGTCACTACAATAAGTTGTCTAAGGGTATCTCATTCTTGTTTTAATTTGCATTTCTCTTGTAACTAATGATGTTGATCATGCATATTTTCATGTGCTTATTCACCATCTGTAAACAGTGTGTTTTGAAGACCAGAAAATTTGACTTTGATAAGATCCAGTTTATCTATTTTTTAATCTTTTATGGTTAGTCCTTTTTGTGTTCTAAAAACTCTTTTACTCATGTTCAGGTTGGTCTCTTTAAACAGTATGGCTCCCTGAACACGTAAATCAAGAATGTGGGAAATGCTTTGTCTGTATAGCCTCTGACTCATAAAATCACCATTAGATGGCAGGAGTTGGCCCTTCCAGAAGGAAAGGGTAGTGCTATTATAGAATTTATAATTATATATAATATATAAGTAATATATAATTATATTATAGAAATTATAAAATTGTGCCATCAATTGTGACCCTGGATCTTTAAGAAGGCACTCATTAACAAAGTCTAATTTTTGTCATCTTTTCTTTCAGTGGTGGGATCAGCAAGTTGATTTTTATCCTATTTTCTTGCATCATTTGGCACAGTTCGTGCCAGAAATTTATTTTGCTGAAATGGACCCAGACTTGGAAAAGCAGGAGGAGAGTGTACAAATGTCAATCTTCACTCCATTAGAATGGTACTTATTTGGAGAAGATCCAGATATTTGCCTAGAGAAATTGAAGCACAGTGGAGCATTTCAACTTTGTGGGAAGGTTTTCAAAAGTGGAGAGACAACATATTCTTGTAGGTAAGAATTAGAAATTTACCAGTTGGTATTTTGTAGCTATTTCTTGATGTACTTTTCTTGATTTAGTGCTATTTATAGTATATATATATAACCCCACTTAATTAACTTCCTTTTATTATGCACTTATAAGTCTGTTTCTTTTAGTATACCTTGTTTTTGAATATATCACTTTTACTTTAAAAGTTCTCTCACTTTTTCTTCCTATTTTCCCAAAGTATGTAAGTGATAGATATTTCCCCCTTGCTTATAGTCCACATGCTCTTATTGAAACTTTTGGGGCCAGATGTATTTCAGAATTCCAGATTTTTCAGATTTTAGAATGGTAATACAGTGCTTATATTGTATATTATCTAATTTCCTCAACAGAGTCAGGGCAGAATCCTTTAATCAAGCACAGCATTTCTGCAAGAAATCTATGTGTATTCACAGCAAGTAGTAAAAAGAAAATCTTTAGTCTTGTCTTAGTTTGCCAAAGGGCTGCTGATGCAAAGTACCAGAAATCTGTTGGCTTATATAAAGGGTTTTTATTTGGGGTAAAAGCTTACAGGTCCAAGGCCGTGAAAAGTCAGACTCAAGGCGTTTTCGCACCAAAGTCAGCTGCCACGTGTTGAAGCAAGATGGGGCGATTCCTGGCTGGTCTCTGAGTTCCCCTCCAGGCACCTTTCTTAGGCTCAGCTGCTCTGCTTTCTTCCTGATTTCAGCCGCAAGCTGGCATAGGGCTTGTCTCTTTCCAGGCCTCCTATATAGTCTTGGCTGTTCGGCTGTCTTCCCAATTTCAGCTGTAAGCTATCAGGCAAATGGCTCATCTGTTCCCAGGGCCTTAGCTGTTTGAGCTTCTCCTTTCTGTCACATGGCAGGATCAAAAATGACAGTGCTCACTCTTCCTGTGTCTGAGTGAGTGTCCATTTCTATGAGACCCAGAAAGGGGGCAGGGACTCAACCTGAGTTATGCCACACTGACACAGTCTAATCCAAAACCCTAAAGCAAGCCTATCAAGTAATCCAATCAAAGTTCCCTCAGCTGAATTTAATGCAATCAGTGGATCTCACATTCAGAGGAATAGGTTAGTTTACAAACATAATCTTTTCTCTTTTTGGGATTCATAAAATAATTTCAAACTGCCCCAAGTCTCATGTTAGTTCACAACTTTTTTTTTTTTTTGCTACCATGAGAAACACAATCTCAGTTTTCAGGACATTTTGGAATTTAGAATTGTGGCTAAGGGATTGTGGACCTGTGGGAGCAATTGGAATCAGAGAAGGCTAGTGGTAGGGAAACCGGATGCAACTTTAGGTTTTTTGCCCTTTGTGACAGTAGTTGTCTTAAACAGCGTGGTAGCACAGAGAACCTTTATACTCCCTGCTCTTGCCTGAAATTTTCAACGTTTGGATCTTAGCAGCACTTTTAGTTTTTCTCCTTTATTAAGAGGCCATTTAGATTAGGATGTGAATTTTGAGACTTTGTGAAGGCAGAGAATTGTTTTTAGCTTCACTATAATTCTAGGTTTGACTGGTTTAGGTGCAGTTAGTTGTTTAAAATATGCTTTCTTTATCCTATTCTTTTTTGAAGGGAAAAATTAGCTTTTGCATTTTGTATACTGTTTTGCCTATATAGCATAGTAAGGTTCATTTGCTGCCTTAGATATTTTTAGCTGAAGGCCAGTCAATTTCAACTAAAGCAAAGTAGTCATTTGTAGACCTCATTTCCCAGAAGTGTCACAGACAGGTTTTTTTTTTTAAAGATTTATTTATTTATTTATTTATCCCCCCCTTGCTGCTTGTGTTTGCTGTGTCCATTTGCTGTGTGTTTTTTCTGTGTCTGCTTATCTCCCCCTTGCTGCGAGGTCCCGCTGCATCAGCCCACCGTGCCGCGCGGGCCGGCCTGCCCGCCCTCACAAGGAGGCCCCGGGAAGCGAACCCGGGGCCTCCCATATGGTAAACGGGAGCTCTATCGATTGAGCCACACCCGCTTCCCACACAGACAGTTTTGATTGTCACAACTTGGGTATGGTACTGGCATCTAGTGGGTAGAGGCCAGAATTGCTGCTAAACATCCCACAATGCACAAGACAATCTGCCCCCTGCCAACAAATAATTAAATGGTCTAAAATGTAGTTTGAGGTTGAGAATTTCTGCTCTAAATAGGTCATATAGATTATACATTTTTACAGAATATTATTGGGCAAACCTACATTTGCTATTTTTTTTTTAAGATTTATTTATTTATCCCTCCCCATCATTGTTTTGTGCTTGTTATCTGCTCTCTGTGTGTGCTTCTGTGTCTGGTTGTCTTCTCTTTAGGCAGCACCAGGAATTGATCCTGGGACCTTCCGGAGTGGTAGAGAGGCACTCAATCTCTTGCGCCACCTCAGCTCCCTGGTCTGCTGTTTCTTATTGTATCTCCTCTGTGTCTCTTTTTGTTGTGTCATCTTGCGCCAGCTTTCTGCGCGGGCCAGCACTCCGCTCAGGCCATCTCGCCACGCGGGCCAGCTTGCCTTTCACCAGGAGGCCATTGAATCCTGGACCTCCAGTATGCTAGACGAGAGCCCAATCGCTTGAGCCACATCCCTTCATTTGCTATTAACCTTTTAAAATTCATTTTAAAAAATGTCCCAACTCTCTTTAAAATTATTTTAAAAAATCTTTTTAAAAAATGAGCTCTTCTAAATGAAAATATTTTTAAAATTCTGCATTTTATACTAATTTACATTTTTTAACATTTCCCTGAAAATGTTAAATGAAATAATATATTTTATTTTTTATTTTTTTGAAATAATACATTTTAAAACTTGTTATTAGAGGAGAGATTAAGAGTAGTTTTTCTCAATCATTCAACAAGTATTAATTGAATACTTACTATGTGCTAGATATTGTTCTTTATGTTCTTATATATAATAAATAAAAATCTCTGCCCTTACGGTTTATATTCTAATGAATTTTGTCCTTATCCAAGCCTCATTTACCAATGACCAATCAATGTTTGTAAAATATTTTTATAAATGTAGCAGAATGAGATAATGGCAGATAATGAAAAAAAAAAAAAAAGCTGATCAGTTGTAATTTAACAGTTTGAAACCAGGTGAAGGGTCAAATTAATGATGATTTAAGGAACAAAACCAAACATCCAAACTTACACATTCAAATGGGTAAATGGGAAGTTAAAATTCTGCTTACAGTGTTATATTTGTTCAAAATATTTTTGGAATTCAATTTTTTGTAATTTTTCATACCCAGTTTATATACTATACGGAAAAATCATTCACATTATTTTATGGTCATATCTTAAGCTTAAGAAGGAGTCATCTAAATTTTGGAATCTAATTTTTTATCTTTTTCAGGGACTGTGCAATTGATCCAACATGTGTACTCTGTATGGACTGCTTCCAGAATAGTGTTCATAAAAATCATCGTTACAAGGTATGAAAATAGATCCATAAAATTTCTGGAATAGCAGGAATCTGATGATCACCTAGTCCAAATTCTTGACAAATATTTGAATTTCTGCTATAACAGCTCTCATCTGTGGACCTTTAGTCTTAGGTTAAACATATCCAGTGATAGACATCCACTTCCTCAAGGGACAGCAGCCCCTTAAGTTTTTTCTTCTTTTTCTTTATTGTGAGATACATCATTTTTATACAAAGGGTGACATAAAACATATGAACAATTTAAAGAGTAACTATAAAGCAAACAGCTGTGTTACTTTAGTCAAGAAATACAATATTGCCAGTCCAAAGAGGCTCCTCTTTGTCCCTTCTGGAACATAATCCATCTTTCCCTCCTTGATGTAACCTCTCTCCGGTGTTTTGTGATAATGGTTTCCTTGTTTCCTTGATTTCCCTTTTAGTTTATCACCTAAATCATTCGAATACTTTTGTCTATTTTTAGTAAATGAAAACATACTGGTATATTTTTTTGTGGTTGTTCAGTAGCTTCTTTCACTCAACACTGTATTTAGCTGTGGTTTGTCCATTGGTCTTATAGTGTTCAATAAACCAGATTGTCTTTATTCATTGTGCTGTTAATGGATATGTGGATTGATTCCAATTTGGAGCTATTATGAACAGTCCTGCTATCCACATTTCTGTTTGTGTATTTTGGTATACATGTGCAGGAGTTTCTGTAGGGCCTATAACTGGAATAGAATTGCTGAGTTCTAGGGTATGTGGAGCTTTAATCATACTTGATAATGTCAGGCTGTTTTCCAAAGTGGTTATACCAATTTATAGACTCTCTGATAGTATATAAGTATATTGCTCTACATTCTTGCAAGATTTGGTTTTCTCAATCTTTTTAATTTTAGCCAGTCTGATAGGTATATAATAGTATTTCATCGTGGTCTTCATTTATATTTTCCTGATGGCTGTTGCGGTTGAGGACTTTTTCTTATCTGGATATATTTTTAGACAACCTCATTATTTTGAGCTGAAATGTACTTCTGAAATAATAGTGTTGGGTCTGTACTCTGGACTTAGACATAATAATTCATGTTTTTCTTTGTACATATAACATGCCTAAAGTCTTGTGTTCTGAAGTTGTGTAGAATATATCTTCCCATAGATTTGAAAGTGCTGCTCATGTTTATAGAGGGCTTCAACATTACTGCTTCCATGTCAGGGAGGGAAGGGCTCTAGTTATTATCATTATTATTGTACATAAGAAAAAATAGATCGGAAGCCTGTGTTCTAGTGGGGTTAAAATATTTTCCTAAGATTGCAGAGTTAATAATTGATGGAATTTATAAAGTTGACCATTGGTTATATCCCATATTTCCTCATTATCTCCATTAACTGTGTAGATTATAGTTTTTCTTATGTTGGGAAACTCAAGAAAGAATGCCAGAGAAATGCAAGGAAAAAATTATTAATTTCTTCTCATTTTTTTCCCCCTCTGGGAGACTAATGGGGAGATATGCTAAAGGTTTAAGAACAGAGTTTTCTACTTTCTCATATTTAAAGATTCCTGAGCCTATTGTTCCCAAACTTTAGGATTTTGTGGGCCAGTACAATTTCAGAAAAAAATTTTGGGTATGACATGAAGTTTTCAAGATTTCATTTGGCAAAGTAAGTTCAATTAAAACACCAGCAAACAGAAAAACAAACATAAAGAGCAACCAAAAAAACCCCGCTACCATCTCCTATCATTTTATAGGAAAATAGATAATCTCAAAATAAAGAGAATTCCTTTAAGTTGAATACCTGTAGTTCTATGAAAGAGCTCACCACATTGTCCTTCCTTTCTTGATTTTTCTGCAGACTAGTAAAATTGTCTGTTAATTTTTGAGAACTTCCTCACTAAGCTACTTTCAAGTATTTAACACCAGCCTGTATAGTCACCACAAACTCTTTTATGAAGTATCCTAAGATTTTCCATCTTTAGGATTTTGCAGAGCTCTACTTGTTGCTTACACAGTTTACTTATTAACCACTGAGCCATCATAAACATGGAATATTGTGTGACTAATAAAAATTATATTTACAAGCTTAAACAATAATACCTATCAAAAGTGAGTACAAAGAGAATGGGATACTCTTGGTGGGAAATAAATTGATAGAACCTTTCTGAAATACGTGTATGGGTGGTGAAATTTTTAAAGAAAAGCAAGTGTGACAGAAAAAATACAATTCAGATGAGTATTTACCACCAGGGTAGGTAAAGGAATGGGGTTCTGGGTGACAACACAAAGAGCTTCAACAGTATTGGCAGTGTTCTCTTAGGTTGGGTGCTGTATTCATGGGTGTACATTACATTGTTATTCTTTGTAACTTTCTATACATTATAAATTCTATACATTGTATATCTTTTGTGTACTAAAACATTTCATTAAAAAATTGAAGCCATTCAAAAAGAAAATACAGGAAGAGATAAGAAAGGAAATGTGTTGCTCCAGAGAAGAGTAGAGAAAAGGAGAGAAATGGCAGAGAAGATTCAAGATTGGATGCTATTTGTGAAGACAGGACCAAGGAAAACTGTTGTGGTAGCGGCGGGATAATCAAAAGCAACTTTTGAGAACAAGAGGATAACAAATATAAAACCTTGAGTTGTTTGCTCTGCAGTATGTAATGTGATTCTTTGTGTCCTCAGATTTTCAGTAGTTTGCCCCTTAAAATAGCCTACCATAATTTCTGCATTTTCTTCTAAAAAAAATGAAAACATACCCACTGTTAAAGATTATTTTGGACATACGTAAATGTTTCCTTTATGTCGTTAAATGACAAAAGGGGATTATATAAACAGTATATTCGCACCTCTCTAATCAGAAAAAAAACCTGAATATTGTTTCAAATGAAGTTTATGGAGTTATAAAAGAAAGAAAAATTTGTGTTTTACTTTTAAATGGAAAAAGCAGAATACAAAATTATGTATTTAGTTTTTGTTGTTTCTTTTTGATCATATTGTATATATAATACTTAACTATAAATTTAACCATATATCTATTATTGGGGAATTTATTTGGATTTCATTTTTTAATGGTGAATAGTGTTGTAATAAATGTCTTTATGCATAAATCATTTTCCTATAGGTAGGATTATTTCCTTAAGATAGATTCTCTGAAGGGGAATTGCTGGGTTTTAATTTGGACTTTTTAAGATTCTTAGTACATTTTTCCAAATTGTTTTAGGAAAGAGTTATACCAACTCTACCGCAAGTTTCAGTGCCTAAGAACCAGCAGAAATCATTTATAAGAAACCTTTTAACTTTGTTAACCTTTTAACAAACTTTTCAAGTGAACCTGAGTTTAAAGCTTTTGCACTTATTTCTATTGAAATTTATTTTGTTGATTGTTCTTATTTTTGTTTGTTTGTCTTTGCTTATTTTAGAAGGCTGAGTGTAGAATATTCTTGCATTGCTACTTAATTCTGTTCACTATTAGTCCTTTTTTTTTTTTTTTTCGACTATTAGTCCTTTTGCTAAAGGTTCCCAATCATCTCTTGGTTGGGTAAAGTTCATCCTCTACTACAGGAGTCAGTAAACTACAGCCTATGGGCCAAAATCTAGCTTGCTGCCTGTTTATGTATGCCCTCCTAGCTAAGAATGATTTTGATATTTTTAAATGGTTGAAAAAATAAAAAGAATATTTCATGACATGAAAATTATATGAAATTCAAATTTCTTTGTTCATAAATAAAGTTTCGCTGGAACACAGCTATGTTCGTTCAGTTATGTATTTACTGTGGCTGCCTATGCACTGTAATAGAGTAAAATTGTGACATACTCCATGGCCTACAAAGCCTAAAATATTTACTATCTGGCCTTTTATACAGAGAGTTTGCCAGCCCCTGTTCAAGTAGATTCCCGAAAAGGTCACATGTGTACAGTGTTCCCTGAGTTCTTACATGACCAAAATAGTATTTTTATAGCTTGACTGGAGATTATATCCTTGGTTTGCATTTTCTTTCATTCTTGAAATGCTGCTTCGCTGTTTTCTTGTTTTATATGTTATTTAGAAGTCTGATTCCAGTTAAAATAGCTTACTGTTCTAATTTAACTCATTGTTTAGCCTGAAGGCCTTCAGGACTTTTTCCTTTTTCTTTATAGTCTAATGGTTTTACAGGATATATTTTAGAGTTGATTATATAGGGTGAATTTTTTCCCCCTGGAGGACAACTTTCTTTTATTTATTTAGATAATATACATTTCAGTGACAGTATTTACTATCATTTTTTGAGGTGTGGTACTGAACATGTTGCAGTCATTTTCTGACTTAATCCTTACAGCAGCCTTAAGAGGTAGATAGTATTCTTTTTTTCCTCTTTAGTGTCTCTCTTTTTTTAAAATTGTGAAATATATATACAACATAAACTTTCTGTCTCAGCTTCTCCCAAGCATACCATTTAATGGCATTAAATCACAGTCACAACATTGTGCTATCCTCACCACCATACCTTACCAGAACTTTCTTATCACCCCAAACAGAACCCTACACCTCTTATGCATTAACTCCTCATTTCCCCCCACCTGGTAACCTATACTCTACTTTCTTTCTTTATGTGTTTGCATATTCTAGCTATTTCATATAAGTGAAATCATTCAGTACATGCCCATTTCTCTCTGGCTTATTTCACTCAACACGATGTCTTCAATATTCAATGTAGTAGCATGTATCAAAAATTCATTCCTTTTTATGGCTGACTGGGTGAATTTCTCAGTAACTTCTTTCAATGTGTAGATTCAGATCTTTTTTTGTTTCCAGAAAGTTTTCTTAGGTTACAGTTTAAATTAGCTCTGTTCAGTTGTTTTTATTTTCTTTGTCAGTGTCTCTATTTATACATACATTAATTCTTTTTTTGCCTGTTTTCCATTTCAACCACTTTTTCTTGAACCATTTACAACTTTATCTCATTTTCATTCTCTTGAACGTTTTCATACTTTGCTTCAGTGCTATTTATTACATTTTTATTAGAGCTTATTATCTTGGACACCTTGTAATTTAGAATCCATTTCTGATATATTTTCTCTTTTTCTTCTGTTTGTTCCCCCTGAGTTCACTCAAGACTCATTTCATTATCCTTCTTTTCTTTGTCCATTTCTGATCTTAGTTTTTGTATTTCTGATTCAAGGTGTTTTTTCATATCCCCAGTTGCTTGTTTGAGGGTATGTGATTCAATATGGAGTGTTGTAATAGTTTTCTTCAGCTTCATAATTTTTAGTTTGCAGTTTTTGCCTTTTTTTACAGTAGTTTTGTATAGATATGGACTGTTGTGGTTTTTTTTTTTTCCTATTCTTTTTAATTTTGTGGACAGTGTTCTTAGTTCAGGAGTGCTTTCATCTATCAGTTCTGCCCATTTCTGTGCAGTTTCTTTTATAGATGGTGGTGGTGGTGGTGGCGAGAGAAAGGAAAAGGTTGACATGTCTTGTTTCTCTCTCATTTCTGCAGGATCTTTAAATTTCCTTTCTTATATCCTCCTTTTCTTCACTGCCACATCTTTAGGAATATCACCCTTTTCTATGTATTTGATTTTCCTCCAAAAACAGTGTTTCTCTGAGGCTGCCAGTTCACTTTCAAGTCCCTTCCCTGAATTGTGAACCACTAAGTCCCAAACTGTGTTCAATATTTTGTCACTTACCATTGATGTCTCTTTTTGGGTTTGATATTGCCTGTGCATCATCTAATTCCTCTGCACCCCTCTACTCTCTTTCATGAAATCTCTTAACCACCCCCTCCTTTGCAACCTGCACCTACAGGGTTGAAATAGTAGGCAGTGGGAACTCTGTTGTAACAGGTAATTTGAAGGTTTTGATATTTATTCTTTGTTTCCTAGTAATGCTGAAAGTGTGGAACACATGTGGTTTTATTGCTCTCCTTCATTTTATGCTTTGGGGGCAAGGTTTGGGAGGAGATTGAAAATCAGGCAACTGCCGTTGCCAGTTTTTTTGCAGGAACATGGAAATGAGAAATGTTGTGAATGTTTTAGTTGCTATTGGACAAAATTGTAGATGAAAGGACTTTATACATTTTTAAAGTGCTGTATAAATATCAGTATCATGATAAAAAGGATTGTTAACTAGAAAATCGCGCTACTCAAGCATTCTGGGTTCTGTAGAGATTATTTTGGATACTTTGCAATCTGCTTTTCTCCATGTGTACAAAAGTTTTTAAACTGTGTTAATTAAGAACTTAGAGTTCTGTGTCAGAAATTCATCAGTTTTGAAGGTCTGTTTTTG
>JAQZBX010021562.1:22167-32287 GCA_029593785.1 Cabassous unicinctus
CTTGCTGTCTGCTCTCTCTCTGTTCTTCTGCATCTGCTTGTCTTCTCTTTAGGCGACAGCAGGAACCGACCCTAGGACCTTCCAGAGTGGGAGAGAAGCACTCAATCTCTTGTGCCACCTCATCTCCCTGGTCTACTGTGTCTCGTATTGTCTCTCCTCTGTGTCTCTTTTTGTTGCATCATCTTGCTGCGCCAGCTCTCCGCGCAGGTCAGCACTCCTGTGTGGGCCAGCACTCCGTGTTGGCTAGCTCACCACTCAGGCCAGCTCGCCACATGGGCCAGCTTGCCTTTCACCAGGAGGCCCCAGGAATCGAACCCTGGACCTCCTATATGGTAGATGGGAGCCCAATTGCTTGAGCCACATCTGTTTCCCTTAGTTGGTTTTTTTGTTTGTTTGCTTTTTGTTTGTTTGTTTTAGGAAGCACCAGGAACAGAACCTAGGACTTCCCATGTGGGAAGCAGGTGCTCAACTACTTGAGCCACATCCACCCCCCTGTATTATGTTTTGAAATAAAGACAAACTCTTTTTTTAAAATTTATCAGATGCATACGTCTACTGGAGGAGGGTTTTGTGACTGTGGAGACATAGAGGCATGGAAAACTGGTCCATTTTGTATAAATCATGAACCTGGAAGATCAGGCGCAACAAAAGAGGTAAGAATATCATTTTTTAAAAGTTGCTAACTGTTTTAAGTTTGCTGGAATTAGATAAAAATAAATGATATATGTATGGGTTAAACTAGATTCCTTTGAGAATCCTGTTTTTGTTGTTGTTGTTGTTGTTTTGTGTTGTTCTCATCTTTAAATTTAAGGAGTATTATTTTCCACACTAGAGAAGTTAAGGACTTGATATTGTATTCTCTCTTCCTCTAAGGAGGGAATGCATTTACAATGAAAAGATAATTTCAGAATACTCTTTGTTAAGCAGTCAACTTGATAAGTTAGAGTACATAATATATAAGCCTCAAAGAACAAAAGGAACTACTTAACAAAGATAGAAGTAGAATGTCATGATTTAGGAAAAGAATTGACACATAAATTCAAGAACTGCTTGTTTAAAAAAAAGTCAACAATCAGATTAACCTCTCTACATCCTAATCAGGAAAAAACATGAGCATTCACATATATAGACAATTAGAAATGAGAATGGAGAAGTTACCATAGAACCACAAACACAAAGGGAATTAAAAGCGTTGTAAAAGACTCTTTATATAACTGTGCAAATACATTTGAAAATGGATTTTGATTTCTTTAATACTTTTCTCCACTAAAAGAAATCGGGGCTTGCTGTAGAAATGCCTGATTTTGGGTCTAGGTCAGGGAATATATATAAAGTATGCTTGTATTTGATATATTGCTTCTCTCGTGACTTTCAGAATCTCTCTTTATTGTTGCTATTTGACTGATTATAATATGCCACTATGTGGGTCTGTTTGAACTTACCCTGTTTGGAGTTCATTGAGCATCTTGGATGTGTATAGTCATGTCTTTCATTAAATTTGGGAAGCTTCAGTTGTTATTTATTTGAATATTCCTCTGTCCCTTTATTTCTTCTCTTTCTGGGACTCCCAAAATGCAAGTATTGGTATGCTAGATGGTGTCCCATAGGTTTCTCAGGCTTTGTTCACTTTTCTTCATTCTTCTTTCTGTTTCTCAGGCTGAATGATTTCAATTGTTTAATCTTCAAGTTCTCTGATTCTTTCTTCTGCTTGTTCCAATCTCCTATTGAACCCCTCTAGGGAATTTTCATTTCTGTTACTGTGGTCTTCAGATCTGTTTGGTTCCTTTTCATAATTTTTATTTCTCTATTGATCTTCTCTTTGTGTCCATCCATCATTTTTATGATTTCCTTTAGTTTTTTTGTCCATGTTTTCCTTTAGCTCTTTGAGCATATTTAGGACCATTTATAAAAATTCTTTGTCTGGCATGTCCCAGGTTTGGTCCTCCTCCTTAATGGCTTAAATTTACCATAAAGGCTTTGCCTGAGCCTTTACTTCCTCTTTCTTTGTATGTTTTGTAACCTTTTGTTGAAATCTGTACATTTTGGTATTTTAATGTTTTATCGCTGGAATTTAGAGTCTGAGGTGTCTTCCTTAAGCTTGTATTTAGCTAGTGTTGTGATAGAGTTTTCCTTGATTATCAGGAGCTAACAAAAAAAAAAAAGAGAAAGAAAAAAGAAACACTTTTCCCAGCTTACAGATTGATGTGTGCAAGTGTTCTCCCTCAGGCCTCCCTGATCCTTACTGTATATGTGGATGTGGCCCTAAGAATTCCCCCATTTACACCATCTTACTCCCCTCTTCCCTAGGACCAGTTTCCTCACAGTCCTGGGCACTGCACTTTATGTCCTATGACCACCAATTCCTTGCCCCAGGCAACACAGCTTGACTGCTCTCCCAGTGTTCTTTCTATAGGAAAGTTCTATGAGCTGCCTTCTGTACGCAGGGCAAGTTCCAGGATGTTGAGTCCCTCAGACTACCACCAGATAGATTGGGCCAGACATACCTGCTCCCAGTATGTGTACAAGGGTTACTCTGTTCCCATCAGAACCAGGGCCTGGGATACACACTGGGAGTGCAGGCTAGCTCCGAGCTGGTGAAGGATTGGGGTTGGGGATGGGCCAGCCAGTATGTCACTACTGCTTTAAAGTAGCCTTTTTCTTGATTTGTTGCTCTCCGTGCTACTGCAGTCCTTTCACTTTTTTATGGAGCTTTGAGAAAGATGTTTTTGCCAGTACTTGCTGGGTGTTCAAAGCTTCTGTCGGTGGACAGAGCCCTGAATTGCCTCATTCCACCATCTTGAAGGGGCCCTTTTCTTTTTTAGAGATTTATGCTAAGACATTTTGGAGGAAAAGTTATGTTAATAGTTTTTAAATCTAGGTTTTTCTGTTTTCTTGTATTCTAAAAGTTTTAGTAATAAAAAGATGAAAAATAAATTTAAAAATTCCTCAATTAGTTAAATATCAAGCAGATAACACAAAAACATAGAAATTGTTCCAGAGCATAGAGGGTGAAATAGGGGGAAATTTCAAAATTAGTTATATAAGCCAAGGTTATATTGCCCTTACATCTGACAAAATATAGCTCCAGAAATTACAGATCAATGTAATTAATGATAATTATGCCAAAATTATAAATAAAATAGCAGATAAAATCAAGCATAAAAGAAAAGTACATCACAATCATTCTTATATTGCTGGAATAAACCTCTCTTGGAAGTCACCCATGAAACCATTTGGGCCAGGCACTTTTGGGAATGTAGCTTTGATAATATTCTCAATTTCTTCCTTGGTTATTGGCCTCTAATCAAAAGATATAAATCATGTTTAGTTACAAAACACTAGCATATTCCCATTATAGATGAAGGCAAGCATAGGGAATCCATTATTGCTACTATTATAACATTGATCTGGAAGTACTAATAAGATAGGCAAATAGAATGAACTTAGATGCATAAATATTGGAAAGGAGGAGGCAAAGGGTCGTGAATGTATACCTGGAAAACCCAAGAAAATTAACAGAAAAAAAATTATACTAAAGTTTACTAAGGTTATTTATTTATTTTTCTTTTACCGGGAGGTCCCAGGGATTGAACCCAGGTCCCTCCATATGGGAGACTGACGCCCAACCATTTGAGCCACATCTGCCCCCTAAGGTTATTAGTTAAAGCATTTATATTTAAAATCATTAGTTTCTCTATTCGACAGATATTTCTTGAGTGCCCTTACAAGCAGTATCTATTACAAAATGTCATGGAAGAAAATGTTCCATTCATTATAACATCAAAAAAGATAAAATACCTAGAGAAATACTAAGAAGAAATTTACCAGCTCTATATTACGAAAACTTTAAAACTATGGCACAAAAAAAATCAAAAGACATGCTTCATTCTTGGATTAGAAGATTCAATATTACAAAGATAATTTTCCCCCCAAAATTAATCTATAAATTCAATGTATTCCCAATCAGAATAACAACCAAATTCTAATGGAATATGACAAAATAATTCAAAAGTTCTACAGGAAAAATAATTTGTGAGAATTGCCAGGAAAATTTTGAAAAGCAGAATTATGAGTGTGAATAAGTCTAGCAGAATTAAAATGTATTAAAGAGCTATCAAAGTGTAATAAAAACAGTATGACTCAGGTATAAAAATAGACAGCAGATCAGGGCAATAGAAAAGAGAAACTAAACCCAAATTGATAGTAAAGATATTTCAGATTAGTGAGGGAAAGATGTATTATTCAATAAATGGTGTTGGGATAACTGGTTACCCATTAGGAAAAAAATTTAAAGCTTAAAATCAGTTTTATAATGTCAGATAAATTCTAGAAATATTGAAGATTTAAAGTTTTTTTGTTTTTTTTTTTTTAGCAAATGGTAAACTTATTAAAAGAAAATATGGGTTGTTTAAAAAAATAATCTTGAATTAGATTGGTTCTTAGATTTTTAAAAAATGTAGAAGCCATTAAAAGGAAAAGATTGATATATTTGACTCCACAAAAATTTACTTCTTTGTAGCAAACAATAAAGACATAAGATTAGTCACAAATTGGGCAAAATTTTACAATATGTGGCAAATATAATGGTCTATCATTAAGAAACCCTTGGTATTCTGTATATCTCTGCCATGAGACCACTCACATATGTAGTATACCCTATTTTACAAAACCCAAATCGGAAGAATTATATTTGGGAAGGTAAAATATGTTCCCTTCGTTTGAATAGAAGCAGTAGACCACAACATTAGGGTAGCCTCATTTTGAATCATAACCCCACTAACTAGCTCTGTAACCTTGGCAAAAATATTCAACCTTTCTGTGCTTCAGTTTCTTTGTCTTTAAACTGCAGATAATACCATCTGCCTCACAGGGCTACGAGGTTTAAATGAGATAATGCATGTGTAAAGAGCTTTGTCTTAGAACATGCCTGACATATTGTATTAAGGCCCAGTAAATGCTACCTAGCAGGAGCAGTAGAAGCAGCAGCAATAATAATAATATTCTTTCAATACTTATTTATTTACCTATTTCTTATACAAACTTCTGTTACTAACAACACTTTACATTTTAGATTTAACAAAACTCTTTCACATACTTTATATCATTTTATCCTCGTTACTACTTTATGATGTAGATCTAGTAGCTCAGTTTTATAGCTGTAGAAACAGCCTAAGTAAGGTAAGTGCCTTACTCAGATTTTCACATCTAGTTAGTGCCAGAGGTGAATCTGAAGTTTCAATCTTTAGTTATTTTGATTTTGTTATTTTTGTTTTGTTTTGTTTTATTGTGATAACATATAATATAAAAGTTGCCATTTTAACTATTTTAAAAGTACAACACTTTTTTAAACCTTTAATTTGGAATTAATTTCAAATTTACAAAAAGTTGCAAAAATAAAAATATTACAGAGAATGTGCATATACCCATCACCCATTCACCTATTGTTAGCATTTCACACCATTTCCTTTGTTGTCCAGCACTTTATTTTCAGATTACCTCTTCCCTCTTACTTACTTTTCCTTCATTTATTAATGTAAATGATTATCCCTTCATTTAACAAATATTTTTCAGGCCCCTATTACCTGATTCAGTATCACCAGATGTACATTACCTGAAACAATCTCTCTAGTTTTAACCCTTTCAGTCCATTCCCTTGTTTTTGTTTTGTTTTATTTAAATAACTTGCCAGGTTCACTTTTAATTCTTTTATTAATGAAAAAAATAATTTATTCTGATTATTTCAATATCCTCCTCTTGCTGTTTTTCACAGGGTACTGGAATATATTGGCATATAGTCAGAGTGCTTTGTGGCTTGAATTTTATATCTTCTTTATTCCATAACCGGCCATTCCAGAAGACTGTTTATGGATGTAAGAGAGTCTAAGGAATTTTTGGCCCCAAACACACACACACACACACACACACACACATACACCACCCAACACACACACACAAAGGGGTTCTAGTCTGTTTGGGGATTTTTTTGAATCATATGGCCTCAAAACATTGAATTCAGTATTCAGCTAGCCAGACCTTGGAATTTTTTGATTCATAATTAGATTCAGAAGGTAAATGGCTATTCAGGCTCACCTAAAGATAAATCTGGATAGTTGGGAACTGATTGATGATCTAGAGGTGAGAGAAGGGCACCTTATGGCTCGCACATAATTAATCAATATATGAAACAAAAACAGTACTGTGTACTTAGTATTTTATCTTTGCTTTGATGGCTGTGAAATCCATACTCTGCCAGGTGCATAGTAGTTTGCTAGGCATAATGGGGATTTACCAGGTGTAATCAGACCCGGACTGATAATAATAGCTAATCATCTTGTATTTGGCAGTGTCTCTTAAAGGGAGGCTTCTTTTCAGTATATGTAAATGTGGTTCCTCTCTAGTCCTGCAGTACATTTCTGATTAATTATTAACACTTTTTTTTTTTTCATTTAGGCTAAAGCCCTTTTATTCTCCTCTAGTTGAACTTCTTATTTTGTAAGCTATATACACTTTCTTTGAAAATTTCTTATGTACCTACCAGACTTCTTCTAAAGAAATTAGCTTCTGAATGACACAGTATGGAAAAATAATGAGTAGTTTATTTTAACTCTTCATCTCATACTATTTTTCTTAAAAACTGTAAGGAAATGCCAAGCTGAAGCAATGATAGAAAACAGGAATGTAGTCGGCAAGTGTTTGTCTGAGTACCTTTGACACTCTAGCTGCAATAAATACTGCTGAACAAAATCTTAAGAGAAAAGAGGACATATTGAGGTGAGGATAAAAATTGAAATCACAAAGCATTGGGGAAAAATAGTTGCAAAAGAGTAAATGGGTAGTGTAGTGGTTTGATGACCACAGAATAAAATTTAATTCATTACTACCCTGTGTGGCAATTAGGTTAAAATTCAGTATTAAAAGCCTGATTCTGTTTTATTTTTCAATTTTTAATTTTATTTTTTTTTGCCTTATAGAGCTACTCTATATACAGAGAATGTAAATTCACATTTCATAAAATTCACCCTTTTAAAGTGTGCAATCTTGTAGTTTTTAGTGTATTCACAGAGTCATGCAATCATCAACAGAGTCATGCAGTCATCAACACAATCAATTTTAGGGTGTTTTCATTACCCAAAAATAAAACCTCATACCTTAGCAGTCATTCTCAACGTCCCCCTCCCCTCCCAACTCTCCCAGCCATAGGCAACCACTAATCTAGTTTCTGTCTGTATAGGTTTGCCTATTCTGGACATTTTAATATAGATGGTATCAAATAATATATGGTCTTTTGAGATTGGCTTCTTTCACTTAGCATATTTTCAAGATTGAGCCATATTGTAGCATGTATCAGTATTTCATTCCTTTTTATTTGTGAATACTAGTCCATTGTATGGACATACCACATTTTGCTTACCATTTGTTAGCTGATGGCCATTTTGGTTGTTTCTACCTGTTGACTATTATGAATAATGCTGCTATGAACATTCATGTACAAGTGTGTGTGGACCTATGTTTTCATTTCTTTTGGGAATATACCTAGGACTGGAATTGCTGGATCATATTGTAACCTTATATTTAACCATTTGAGGTACTGCTAAACTGTTTCCGAGAGTGGCTGCACCATTTTACTTTCCCACCATAAGTGCATGAGGGTTCTGATTTCTCCACATCCTCACCAATACTTGTTAATATCTGTCTTTTTTATTACAGCCATCCTAGAATGTGTGAAGTGGTATCTTCTGTGGTATTGATTGGCATTCCTCTAATGGCTTATGATATAGAACATTCTACTGCATTTTTTTAACTGGTTTATTTGAACAAGTCTTTTATTAAGGAGGCAGGGTTCTGTAATGAAAAGAACATTGTTTTGTGTAGGAGTCAAAAGACCTAGGTTTTAATCTTCCGTCTGCTATGTACTGTTACACCTTGGTAGGTTCCTTATCTTTTGAGTGTGATTATTACCTGCTCTCCTTTTCTTATTGAGTGGCTATGAGGAAAGTTGAAATAAATTATGAGAAAAGTTTTTATGATCAATAAGGGATGGCCAATTGTTTTATATTGTAATTGTGCTACTCAGAAAGGCAGAAGAAAACATCATAAGGGAGAGCATCACTACAGAGGTCCTCCAGTGTGCTCCTCCTTTACTTTTCCCTCATCTGTACACCAACACCAACTTGACCACAGGGGTTAAGCTAAACTGATGTGAATAGCAACGCTCTTAAGCTCAATTTGAATTCCTTCCTGGAAGATGATGTAATGAACTCATTAAAATAATTATTTTAAATTAATAACGTTATCTTCCTCATCCATATTTTTATATGCGTGTTGATAGTATATCACTCTATGCTTTCTTACAGAATTCACATTGTTCATTGAATGAAGAGGTAGTTGCCCAAGCTAGGAAAATATTCCCTGCAGTGATAAAATACATTGTAGAAATGACTATATGGGAAGAGGAAAAAGGGCTGCCTCCTGAACTCCAGATAAGGTGGGGAAATTTATCAAAAGGGAATTATTTAATTATGGTTATTTATATTTTGAAATAAATGTTGGATAAACGTTTTACTGTTACTGCTATTTACTGTTTAATTTATTGCTTGTCATTATGAAAAATTTATAGAGAATTATCTCTTGGCAATGCTTTCAAAATGTCCATTTATAAGAGATGCTCTGCCAGGCACTATACAGACGTTAAGCCAGAAGAAGACTATGTCAGACACTTCTAATTGTTAAGAAAATTCACCATTTAGGATAGTGGTAATCTAACTTATTTATAAGGATCTAGCAACTATGTACTCCAGTAGGTAAGAAAATTAAGCATTTTGATCCCAGCCTGGACTAACTTCCAAAATTCCTTGGAGAGATTTGTGAACAAAAATAAGGATTTTGGATCAGTGAATCTCCCTGTAGCTCAGGTCTTTGGCTCTTTCCCTCATAAAGTTTGACAATGGGAATGAAGAGTTAGTCTTTTGCTTGTACTTTGGTGTTTAGTATTATTGCAATTGTAGGGATTAAAGCAGTAATTTTTAACAGCCACAAATCTTTCAGTGGCCATAATATTTGCTTTTAAATTACAAATGTAAAACGGAATTCTGGACCTGATATGAAGGTACACATCGGCTTTTGTGGGAATTTTTCTATCTGTGTAACATTAAGAATTTTACAAAATTGCAGTACCAGTCTAAATACAGTCAGTTATACTTTGTGTTTACTGGTGTGTGTTTTGTTTTCAGAAGGAGAAAAAAATAATTTTAACATATGAAGACATTAAATTTGTTGTTTTGACTCTTGCTGGGCCATAGTCTGCTTGGAAAAATAAAGATCATCACCAGTTTATCCATAAAGGATTTAATTTCAAATAGGTGGTAATGTCAGTTAAAACCTTTAAGAAACTTATGTTGGTAAACATAATATTAGCAATCTGCTTTCCTGAGAGTTGCTTGAGTGTGGTTGTATATGCGGGCACACTGGACTTTGGATTCACAGATCTGAGTTCAGAGTTCTAATCCTGCTTGCTGCTTGTTACATTGTGACTGTGGATGAGTCTTTCATCCCCTTTGAGCTGCAGTTTCCCAAGCTATATAAGGCCTGACAAAATTTGTCTCCCAGAGTTAGGGGGATTAGTTGAGTTTATTGTAAAAGTATATTATAAAGTCTTCAAAACTGATAACACCTGACTTTTATGTAGCTCATAGGAATTGAATGTTTTCACATATAATTTTATGGGATCCTTACAACTACTCTAGAATGTTGATATTGTAGTCTTCTTAAAGATGAAAAAACCATTGTCATCTCAGCAAGATTAAAAGCTTAAGTGACCCTCTTAAGGCCCCACAGTACTTAAATGTACTATAAAAACCATTTTCTCTTACAATAAACAGAAGGTTAAACAAAAATACATTCGATAAAAAGGGTCTTTTTTATTTTTCAAAGATTTTATTTATTTATTTATTCCCCCTGGCTGCTTGTGCTCGCTGTGTCCATTTGCTGTGTGTTTTTCTGTGTCTGCTTGTCTCCCCCTGCTGGGCCGCCCTGCTGCGTCAGCTCACTGAGCCACGCCGGCTGGCTTGCCTTTACCAGGAGGCCCCGGGAATCAAACCCGGGGCCTCCCATATGGTAAACG
>JAQZBX010021563.1:0-11256 GCA_029593785.1 Cabassous unicinctus
AGAATGAAAGTAGAAATCAATAACAGAGGGAGAAAGGGAAAATACACAAATACATGGAAATTAAACTTCATACATTTAAACAACCAAATGGGTTATAGAGGAAATCAGAAAATATCTTGAGGTGAATGAAAATGAAAATACAACATACCAAACTTATGGGACACTGCAAAGGCAGTGCTGGGAGGGAAATTTATAGTTATAAATGCTTACATTAAAAAAGAAAGACTTCAAGTCAGAGACTTAATGTCAAAGCTGGAAGAGCTAATACAAGAACAAACTAAACCCAAAGTAAGCAGAAGGAAGGAATTAACAAAGATTGGAGCAGAAATAAATTAAATAGGAAAAAAAAACAAACAAACACAGTAGAGAGAATCAACAAAGTCCAAAGTTGGTTCTTTGAAAAGAACAACAGAATTGACAAACCTTTATCTAGACTTACAAAAAAAAAGAGAAAAAAATAAGAGAGGATGCAAATAGCTAAAATCAGAAACATAGAGTGAGACATTCTTACCAACCCAGCTGAAATAAAAAGGACTATATAAGGATAATATGAACAACTGTGTGGTACTTTGAGTCTTTGGTGAACCCTAGAAAATTATGTTCTTAAATTGGGTCCATTTCTGTGTGTGTAGGACCCTTTAATTGGAATGTATTCCATGCAGGCCTATTTGATTGGATTGCTTCAGTGGGGCATTGCCCAAGGTAGGTCTTGGTTCTCTTCCTGAAGTTCTTTATAAATGGGAAAGAGGAGGTCAAAGAAACAGAGAAATACTCAGAAGTGGATAGAGAAAGCCCCAGTTGTCAGGATCAGAAACCAACAGAACACAGAAGGGTGATGTGCCTGATCACCCACAGGTGCAGCTTGGGGAGAAATCATCTCCTGATGATGCCTTGATTTGGACATTTTTATCAGCCTCAAAACTGGAAGCTTAAAAGTTAATAAATCCCCATTGTAAAAGCCAACCCATTTCTGCCATTTTGCCTTGGCAGCCTTTATGAAACTAAAACAGAAATTGGTACGAGAGGAGTGTAGTACTGCTATGCAAATACCAAAAATGTTTATTGAAAAAGGCTTTTAAAATGGGTAGGGGGTTGATTCTGGAAGAATTGTGAGATACTTGAAAGAAAAGGACTAGATTGCTTTGAGGAGACTGTTGATAGAAATATGGACACAAAAGATACTTTGATGAGATCTTACATAGAAATGATTAATGTGTCACTGCAAACTGGAAGAAAGTTGATCCTTGTTTTAAAGTGACAGAGAACTTAGCAAACTTCTGTTTTGATGTTGGATGACAGACAGAATTTGAAAGTGATGAGCTTGAATAATTTGTTGAGATTTCCAAACTAAATATGGAAAGTGCAGCCTGGTTTTTCCTTGCAGCTTATAATAGAATATGAGAGGAAAGGGATACGTGAGAACTCAACTCCTGGGCACAAAGAAACTATAAATTAAGGGGGGAATTCTGATCTTCTGGAAAGCAAGTCCCCACAGAATACTGCCCCATGTGAGGACTTAACTGAACATGAAACCAGCCAGTCATTTCAGTGTAAGCCAGGATTGGAAATGCATTTATCCAGGAAGGATCTGTGGAAAGACTTACTGTCTGATGACTGGGACCCCAGTTTCTCACATGTGAAACCAAGTTTTTTGCAAGATCTGTATGAACAGAACCACTGCCAGCCTCAAGTAAAAGGGACAGAAAAAGCAGAGTAAAGGAAAAATGACCTTAGCGGCAATACTGAAGAAGCTGAGTTCTAGACTTAAGATATCTTCTCAGACCCAGAGAGCAAATTCACCCATGTGTGCAGAAAGGGTGAGTATGCCCAGGCACGCACTTGAGGTCAGTCTTCCCACCCAATTGTTCAGGAAAGAATGCTACCACTCCAGGCTTTGGAGAGGGTGGGGCAAATTCCCTGGAGATTGGCGAGAGTTTGGCCACCACCCCAAAATTCTAAATGGGTTGAGGCTGTGCCCCAGAGATTGGGGAGAGTCTGGCCATCACCCCAGTGTTCTCAGCATGTGGGGCCTGGAATTCAGTGGTCACTCCAGTGTTTGATGAGGGTGGACCAAGAACATGGCTGCTGGGCAATGGAAAGGGTGGGACTACCACTCTAACAGGCCCCAAGGACAAGACATTGTTCTATAGATGAATCTCAGACCTTGAAATCTAAATTAATAAGCTCTGCAGTTTTCTGAACTGTTTGTGATCCATGACCCCTGTTTTCTTTCCAATTTCTCTCTTGCTATAGGAATGTTTATTCTATAATTGTCCCTCCTTTGTATATTGGAAGCAGATAACTTGTTTTGTAAGTTTCACAGGCTCATAGCCTGAGGGGATTTTTGCCCCAAGACAGACACTCCTATAACTGATTTTGATGAGATTTGTACTTAATACTGTTACTGAAACGACTTAAGACTTCTTAAAATATTGTGATAGAATGAATGCATTTTGCAAATATAAGAACATGCATTTTTGGAGTCCAGAAGGTAGAATGTGGTAGCTTTGGGCTTTTGGGAACCCCAGAAAATTATATTCTTAAATTGGTCCATTCCTGTCAGTATAGGACCCTTTGATTGGATTGGATTTAGTTCAACCTACCCTCCCCACCATACCCCCTCACAGACCAGCATCACTCAACCCAATAGCATCACTGCACCACTGTCATTCCCATCCACTGTACAACTATACCCTTCCACCTTATCGTAGATTTTGCCCATGTGGGCATTGGCTCACAACATTCTTCTCCCTGTCTCCTATAAACCGTTCTTCCAGACTCTAGCTCTATGAGTCTGATCAATTTTCTTAATTCATATCAGTGAGGTCACGTAATATTTATCCTTCAATGCCTGGCTTGCTTCACTCAACATAATGTCTTCAAGGTTCATCCATGTTATCCCATGTGTTAATACTGCATTCCTTCTTACAGCTGAGTAATGCTCCATTGTATGAATGTACCAATATTTGTTTATCCATTCATCTGCTGATGGACATTTGGGTTGTTTCCAACTTTTGGCAATAGTGAATAATGAACATTGGTGTGCATATATCTGTGTCCCTACTTTCAATTCTTCTGGGTATATATACCCAGCAGTGGGATTGCGGGATCATATGGCAGTTCTACAGTTAGCTTCCAGAGGAACCATAAAACTGTCCTCCACAATGGCTGCACAATTCTACATTCCCACCAGTAGTGGATAAGTGTTCCCATACTTCCACATCCTCTCCAACACTTGTAGTCCTCTATTATTTTAATAGCTGCCAGTCTAATGGGTGTAAGATGATACCTCATTGTAATTTGATATGCATTTCCCTAATAGCTAGTGATGTTGAGCATCAATTCATGTTCTTTTTAGCCATTTGTATTTCTTCTTTGGGGAAGTGTCTATTCAAGCACTTGCCCATTTTTCAAATGGGTTGTTTGTCTTTTTATTTTCTAGGTGTAAGATTTCTTTATATATGCTGGATATTAGGCCTCTATCAGATATATGGTTACCAAATATTTTCTCCCATTGAGTAGGCTACCTTTTGACTTTCTTGACAAAATCCTTCGAGGTAAAAATTTTTAATTTTGAGGAGGTCTCATTTATCTACTTTTTTTTTTCATTGCTCATGCTTTGGGTATAAAGTTCATGAAACCATTTCCTAACCCAAGATCCTATAGATGCTTCCCTATGTTATCTTCCAAGACCTTAGTCTCTTATATTTAGATCTTTGATCCATCTTGAGTTAATTTTTGTATAAGGTATGAGATGGATATCATTCTTTGGATATGGATATCCTGTTCTCCAAGCACCATTTGTTAAAGAGGCCATTCTCTCCAAGTTGAATGGGCTTGGTGGCTTGTTGAATATCAGTTGACTGTATATATGAGGATCTCTATCAGAATTCTCAATTCGGTTCCATCAATCAGTATGTCTATCCTTGTGCCAGTACCATGCAGTTTTGACCACTGTAGCTTTGTAGTATGTCTTAAATTCAGGTAGTGCAATTGCTCCGATTTCATTTTTCCTTTTAAATATGTCTTTGGCTATTCTGGCCCCTTTGCCTTTCCAAATAAATTTCATAGTTAGCTTTTCCAATTCAGTAAAAAAAATGCTGTGGTAATTTTTATTGGGATTGCATTAAATCAGTAAATCAATTTGGTAGGATAGACATCTTAGTGATGTTTATTCTTTCTCTCTATGAACAGGGAATATTCTTCCATTTATTTAGGCCTTCTTCTTGATTTCCTTTAATAGTGCTGTGTAGTCTTCTGTGTACAAGTTCTTTACATCTTTAGTTATATTTTCCTAGGTATTTGATTCTTTTATTTGCTATTGTAAATGGGATGTTTTTCTTGATTTCCTCCTCATGGCTCATTACTGGGGTACAGAAATGCTACTGATTTTTGCACATTGATTTTATAACCTGCCACTTACTAAACTCATTTATAAGCTCTAAAAGGTTTGTTGTAGATTTTTCAGATCTTTCTATGTGTAGGATAATGTCATCTGCAAATAGTGAAATGTGTACTTCTTTCTTTCCAATTTGGATGCCTTTTATATCTTTCTCTTGCTTAAGTGCTTGAGCAAGTACTTCTAACACAATGTTAAATAAGAGCAGTGAAAGTGGGCCTTCTTGTCTTGTTCCAAATCTTAGAGGGAAAGCTTTTAGGATTCCACCATTGAAGATGATGTTAGCTGTGGGTTTTTCATATATACCCTTTATCATGTTGAGGAAGTTTCCTTCTATTCCTATATTTTGAAGTGTTTTTATCAGGAAAGGGTGCTGTATTTTGTCGAATGCTTTTTCTGCATCTACAGAAATGTTCATGTAATTTTTCCTTTCAATCTGTTTATGTGGTGTATTACATTGATTGATTTTCTTATGTTCAACCATCCTTGCATTCCAGGGATGAAACCCTAATCCTGGTCATGGTGTATAATTCATTTGATGTGTTGTTGAATATGATTAGCAAGTGTTATTTTGAGGATTTTAGCATCTAGGTTCATTAGAGATTGGTCTATAATTTTCCTTTCTTGCGGCATCTTTGTTTGGATTTGGTATTATGTGGATGTTGGCATCATAGAATGAGGTAGGCAATGTTCCCTCCACTTCTATTTTTTTGAAGAATTTAAGCAGTATTAGTGTTATTTCTTTCTGGAATGTTTGGTAGAATTCACCTGTGGAGCCATCTGATCCTGGGCTCTTCTTAGTTGGGAGATTTTTGATGACTGATTCTATCTCTTTACTTGTGATTGGTCTGTTGAGTTTATCAATTTCCTCTTTCAGCAATGTAGGCTGCTTGTGTGTTTCTAGGAATTTGTCCATTTCTGCTAAATTATCCATCTTGTTGGCATACAGTTTTGCAAAGTATCCTCTTATGATAGTCTTTATTTCTGTGGGCTCAATGGGACATCTGCTTCCTTGTTTCTTATTTTATGTATTTGTATCTTCTCTTTTTTCCTTTGTTCATCTAGCGATGGTTTGTTAATTTATCAGTCTTCTCAAAGAATCAGCTTTTTTTTTTTCTCATGCTTTTTTATTTTCAATTTCATTTAACTCTGCTCTAAACTTTGTTATTTCCTTCTTTCTACTTGCTTTGGGTTTAGTTTGTTGTTCCATTTCTAATTCCTCCTGGTGTGCAATTAGGTCATTGATTTTACCTCTTTCTTCCTTTTTAATATAGAGTTTTATGGCTATGAATTTCCCTCTCAACACTGCTTTTGCTGCATCCCATAGGTTTTGATACATTGTGTTGTCATTTTCATTCATTTCAAGGTAGTTACTGATTTCTTTTGCAATTTCCTCTTTAACCCACTGGTTGTCTAAAAATGTGTTGTTTAACTTCCATATCTTTGTGCCTAATCTGCTTCTCTGCCCCTTACTGATTTCCTGCTTCATTCCATGTGGTCAGAAAAATTATTTTGTAAAATTTCAATCTTTCTGAATTTATTGAGAGATGTTCTGTGGCCTAGCATGTGGTCTATTCTAGAGAGTGATCCATGAGCACTCAAGAAGAATGTATATCCCACTGTATTTGGGTGTAATGTTCTATATTTGTTTATTATGTCCAGATTCTCTAACCTATTATTCAAGGTCTCTGTTCATTTATTGATCCTCTGTTGAGATGTTCTGTCTAACATCTGATAATGGTATATTGTCACCCAGTATAATTATAGAGGCATCTAATTCTACACTTAGCTTTTCCAGTGTTTGCCTCATGTATTTTGAGGTGCCCTTGTTAGGTGCATAAATGTTTATGATTGTTCTTTCTTCTTGATAGATTACCCCTTTTATTAATATAAAGTGTCCTTCATTGTCTCTTACAATAATTTTGCATTTAAAATCTATTTTGTCTGATATTAGCATAGCTACCCCTACCCTTTTTTGGCTATTTTTTGCATGTATAATTGTTTTCCAACCTTTCACTTTCAGCCTCCTTAAGTCCCTGGGTCTAAGGTGAGTTTCTTAATCCATTTTGCCAATCTGTGTCTTGACTGGAGAGTTTAATCCATTGACATTCAACTTTATTACTGTTGAGGAATTATTTACAATTGCCATATTTTCTTTAGGTTTATGTATGCCATATGTTGTTTTTATTTCTCTTTGTATCTTTTTAGTTATTTTTATACTTTCCTCCAACTCTCTCTCTCCTGTTGTTTTCCTTTCAACCTGCAGAACTCCCTTTAGTATTTCTTGAAGGGCAAGTTTCTTGTTGACAAACTCTTTTAATTTCTGTTTAACTGTGAATATTTTGAACACTCCCTAATTTTTGAATGCCAGCTTGGCTGGATAGAGAATTCTTGGCTCACAGTTTTTTCTTTTGGTACTTTATGTCATACCACTGCCTTCTTTCATCCATGGTTTCAAATGAGAAATCAGGAATTAATCTTATCAATGTTCCCTTGTATGTGATGGATCTCTTTTCTCTTGCTGCTTTCAGTATTCTCACTTTGTAGTGAGAATTGGACAGTTTGACAAGTGTATGCCTTGGGGTAGGTTTGTTAGGATTTATAGTGTTTGATGTATGCTGCACTTCCTGGACATGTACGTCCAAGTCCTTCAATAGAGTTGAGAAATTTTCAACCATTATTTCCTCCAATGCTCCTTCTGTCCTCTTTCCCTTCTTGTCTCCCTCTGGGATGCCTATTATGAGCATGTCTGTGCATTCTGTGTTGTTATTCAAATCCCTAAGCCCTTGCTGGATTTTTTCTATCTTTTTATCTATCTGTTCTACTCTCTGTCTGATTTCAACTGTAATGTCTTCTGCATTGCCATTTCTTTCCTCTGCGTGTTCAAATCTGCTGTTCTGTGCTTCCATTGTATTTTTGATTTCTTGTATGTGCCATTCATCACCATCAGGTCCGTTACCTTTTTATGTATGTTTACAATTTCTTCAGTATGTTCCCCCAGTGTCTTCTTATTATCCTTTATCTCTTCCTTCACTCCATTAAGTTGATTCATGATATTTGTTTGGACACCCTTGATTAGTTGTTTCACATTCTGCATCTCCTCCATTTTTTTAGCTTGTTCATTGGACTGGGACTTCCTGTTTCTTAGTAAGGGTTGTAATTTTTTGTTGGGGTCTAAGCATCTGTTTATTTTGATGCCTTATTTGGTTGGTTAGCTTCTTTTTCTACTCTAAGGCTTTATTTTTGTTGTTTCTTTGTGTGTAGTAAGGTTAATTTTTGATACTTGGTTCCTCTTATTCTTGCAGTTGTCTGTGTTCCCTTGAAAAAAATTAGGACCAGAGAAAAGAAAGAGATAAGAAGAGAAAAAGAATAGTAGTAATAATATAAAAATTGTAGAAAAGGAATTGTACCAGAGCTAGGAAACTAATATGAGTAAAAAACCATTAAAAAAATATAAAGGAACAAGAATAAAAAGAGGTGGAATAGAAAAAAAATAAAACAGGAAACAAAATGGAGAGAAAGAGAAAAAGGAAAAATAAAGACCAAATAAGAAGTGATGGAATGAAAGAAAAGCAACAGAAATCAGAAGACAGAAAAATGAAGGAAAGAAGAGAAATAAATTAGGTTAAAAAAAATAAGTAATGGAAAAAAGGGACACAAAGAAAGGAAAAGAACAAACAAGAAATAAAACAGCAACAAAGCAACAACCTAGGAAAACAGCCTTCCCTTTTAGGAACCTAGGGACCTTCTTTTGTTTATCAATTAATCATCCTGCAGCCTGCCCTCAGCAGGTGATATACCCAGTTTTAGCAAATAAAGAAAAAAAATACAAAAAAACTGTAAATTTTCTATCATAAGGTATTGGCTGTGTGCCTTGTCTCTCCATGGATCCCTTCTCTTAAGAGTTACTGGGACTCAAACCAGGGACCTTCTACATGCAAGGCAGGAATTACCCCACTGCACTATAGCAGCTCTATAGACTAAATAGGCTTTTGAAAATTTATCTGTTTCTTTCTGCCTCTCTTTCCCTTAGACGAGTTGAACTTCTAACAGTTTTCATGGGCCAGGCTAGATTGATGCCTGTCTCTGCCCCCTCCCTGATCAAGTTCCTCTCTCTCAGGGCAGCTGGGTGTAACTGCCTGTCTGAGCAGATCCTCCCTCCCCACTTCCCGGAGCCACCTCAGTGCTGGTTGGTGTTCTCCCCAAGATTCAAAGGGGGATCAGGTAGCCAAACCCATGGAAAGGAAACCATTCTCCACCCTTCAACAGATCCCTCAATGCAGTAGTTATAGATTCTGACTAATTAGATAGAAATGAAGAGCATGCCTCTTAACCTTAAAAGGCAGTAAAGAGGCTTTAAATATTGAGAGAGTAGAAGTCTCTTATTGGTGAATTTAATTCCCTGTGGTTACATGAAGTAACACTTTTAATTCCATTCCTTTAAAATTAAAATAAAATAAGATCATGACACATATTTAAAGGGAAAAATAGAGTAATTTGTTTTCCTTGAATAGATTTTGAAAAGGAATTTAATAGTTCTATTGAAAATGGTAAGGATTTCAATGACAGAGTGCCCAGATTTTATAATTGAAATCAAACCAAAAACAGCATTTTTTTCCTTATGTGTTTTTATATTTAATATTCACATAATGTATTTCTTTAAATATATTTAATTTATATTTATCAAACAGAATTATCATATCATAAGTCTAATCAGCACAAATAAATGCCTAGGAACATGCTAATATTGTGCATATTAAATAAGGCAGATCTTTGACAAAATAAATCACATTTGAAATGACTAGAGACAGAAGACATAAAATATCTGATGGAACTCTTTTTTTTTTTTCAATCTATTTGAAATTGCAACAATTTCCAGGGCCTAAAGTATAAATAGCAAAAGGAAATTAATATGAATCCTGTACATTTAGTGACCAAATCAGATATGTTCTAATTCATTCAAACATAATTTCTGACCTTTGTTAAAAACACAAAATGAAATAATATTCTGGTGATAATTGCATATGCAGGACCATTTAAAAAGATTTAATACTTTTTTCCTAGAAAGAGCAAAATGATGAAAAAAAGGCATGTACAGAGGTTATCACTCTTTTTTTCCATTATCAAATTTCCCGAAATGATACTTAAATTAATCTTAGCAAAGGTCATCCCACTAATAAAACACGTGACAGAAAACTCATATAAATAGAGAGTATTAGAAAAAAGGGATTACAATATATATCTAAATATAATGTGGTCTAAGTATAAGACAACTTTCCATTTTCATAATAAGAAGACTTCACGAAATAGCTTTTTGACCAATTTAATTAAATAAACTTTAGGGACTTATATTTAAAATTTGATAGCAAATAGTTACTATAATAGTTGATGTTTCATGTGCATAGTTAAAATCACATATAAATTAATATATTTTTATATACTGTTATTTTTAATACTAAATGCATTTCATGCACTGAAATTTTATTCCAATTGACATGTAATAATATGTCACATTGGGATAGAATTTAACTATTATTATTCATACTGGAGGTTTATATTTGTGATCTATAAAATTTACTGTCAATTTTATTGCTCTGTACTTCCATTTTTATTCATCTTTAAAAGGCTTGCATCTTTTAATATCCAAAACATCCCCAAACACTTACCAAATCAGAATATACTCTCACCTCTTTCTCTATCTCTGTCACTGCCTCTTTTCCTTATTACAACTCACAACCACCATAAGTATCCAAAACTATCCTTGCTTGACGTAAAAACCTAAAGTATCAACCCTGTCAAAAATGAACTTTGTTCATTTATCCATTCAATAAATGTTTATTTGCCACTTCCTTGGTGTACTGTGTGTGGGGCTCTATGCTGATTGGGGTTTTTTAGATGATTAATATAAAGCAGAAAAATGTGTTATTCAAAATGCAATAATTTTAGAAAGCTCCCCATATAAATAATTTATTTAATTCAACAAATCTTTAAGTATCAACTATATGCATATATTTGCATGTATCACACTATATACTCATGGACATGCACACACATACAACAGACAAAATATCTTTGCCATCATGGAAATTTTAACAGTTATTTGAAACTTTTTTTAATAAAGGCAGCGGTTTATATTTTGTGGAATATTTTATAGAAAAAAACTGTTATTTTTATACAGCATTTAAAATATATTAATTAAACTATGATATGTCCATGTGAAAATAAAAATCAAATCAATTATTGGGCTAATGTTGGCTGAACTAAGCTTCTATAATTGGATTTTATAGCTAAATGAGAGTGAAAAAATTGTACTTTACTATAAAGACAAATGATTCACTTCTCCATTTTATACCTCCGTTAAAACAAGCCACAATCTTGTGACATTATCATGAAACATTTTGAACTTTTGGTACAAAATGGCTAAGTATAATATATAGCATCTTCTCTGTATATTCAGATGTATTATATATGGACAAAATGAGTACAAATACTATAGAGAGGGCTATGGTACCTGACTCGAGAAGTAATTTCAATCTAATTTAGTGGACAGTTCATATATTACAAATAAAGAAAACATGCTTAAGTAGGTGGCAAAGCAAACCTAAAAGCTTTGCATATGTGTCTCATTTAGTTTTTGCAAAATCTTATTAAGTAGCTGTCATCTTAAATTTGAGGAACCCGAGACTGGTTAAATATGAAGTATTTAAATAATTCACTTCTGCTTTCCCCAAGATCTCAAGTGAAATAACAACAGCATAGAATTGTATAAATAGCTAAAGACAAAGTGAATAAAAGACAGGAAGAGATCAGAGATCACAAGCAGAGTCGGTACGATTTTGGATGAAATACAGATAGAT
>JAQZBX010021563.1:11356-32288 GCA_029593785.1 Cabassous unicinctus
TGGGAAGATATTTTACTGAACTTAAGAAAATAATTGAAGACAACATACTGGACGGTGAGATTTGCAGACCATTTCTCCAACTCATTTCCCAGAATAATGCAACCACATTTATAGCTTCTAGGCAGAATTAGAAAATTTATCTTTTGGAAAACTGATGCAAAGAATAATAAGGCCTACAACAACATCCAAGTGTTCTTTAACAAAAAACACTGGATACTGTCTGTAGCAGTTTGATATTGTTTATGAACTCCAAAAATAGATATTGGATTATGTTTGTGAACTGGTCTGTTCCTCTGGGCATATTAACTTGGATTGGATTCAGAGGTTTCACTTTTACTTGATTAAATAATGATTAAGGCTTTGATTGGGCCACCTAAGTAGAACATTGAGTCCCTGCTCCTATGGTGGGCGGGGACTCACAGAGAAAACAACATGGCAGAGGAGAAAGTTAGAGTTTTAATGCTGGAGCCCTGGGAAGTAAATACGCAGAGAAGCAGATATGTGAGGAAAGAGAGAAGGCACCATTAGACATGGCAGAGGCCTCAGGAAGAGGGACAGCCATTCGCCTGAGAGATTACAGCTGGCCTTGTGGAGAGAGCAGAGCAGCTGAGCCCGGAGAGAAGGGAGCCTCAGGAGAGAGACGAGACTTATTCCAGCCCACACCTGATATTGGAAGAATCTGGGACCACAGAGGCTTAAGAAGAAGAGGAAGTCTGAACAATTGCAGATGTCGGCAGCCATCTTGCTCCAACTTGTGGCAACATATTTTAGTGAGAGAAGTAACTTATGCTTTATGGCCTGGTAACTGTAAGCTTCTACCCCAAATACCCTTTATAAAAGCCAACAGATTTCTGGTATTTTGCATGAGCACCCCTCTGGCTGACTAATACACTGTCCAATTACTCTTCACCTGTGAAAAGTAAGCCCATGCATCCATCATTTCTACTTTATTAGTTTTCTTTTATTTGTGTGTATATATACAATGAGCTTCACACATTGTAGGAGAGTTTCCAAAATGAAAACAGGAAAAGGAGAAGTATAGGATATTTGGACAATTCATGGAACAAAAGAAAAAAATTTAAAATACTTATAAGTGAAAATACTATTTCTATGAAAGAATGAAGAATACTTGCAAATGAAGAATCAGAATAAAGTCCTATTGAAAAATTGAAATATAAGAGAAAATGAAATTTTATAGAATGTTAAAGACAAAGTTGAATAAATTTCTCAGAAGGTAGATCAAGTAGATGAAGTAATAAAATATAATTTCAGCTCAGCTCATGGGTTCCTGATCTAATAGGGCCCACCCACTGAATGTCTAGCACAATGAATGAAAAGGGTGTCTCAGTAAGTCACCAAGGTATTTCAGAAGACTGGGGATAAAGAGAAGGTTCTAAAGGCTTTCCTGAGTTGGGGAGAAGCCACGCAAAAAGGAATAGGAATCCAAATATCATCAGCTATTTCAACAGCAATGCTGGAATTTAGGGAACAATAGCTCATCAATGCTTTAAACTTCAGAAGGGAAATTACTTCTGACATAGGTTTCTGCATGAACCCCTCAAAAACATACAATGGTGAAGGTAATGCTGTAAAATCCCTATTATAGTGTGATAAACAGGATTCAGAAACTTAAATCCCATAAAATGAGAAGTTGTAATATTGTAGGTGTAAGACTTCATAGCTCCCTGTCTAGAAGTTCTGGATTTTGGCGATATACTTCATATCTTTCCAGATCCAGATGCTAGTTAGAGTTCTAAGCTGCTTGTCTTCTCTGGTTAAAAAGGCCAGTGGGGATGATTTTGAGTACACTGGCTGGTCAGACTCCCAGGATAGAAGAGGGCTTACAGTGAATTCAGATTATTTAGTGCCAGTTTCACTCATTCTTCAAATGGGAATAAGAATTGTAATCTGCCATGTTTTGAGAATGAGAGCTGGGTGAAAGATACATTCACTATTTTTGGTTTATTCCTATATGTATTTTAAAAATGACTTTATGTCTGAAATTAAAAAAAAATATTTTCAGCATGAAAATTCTCAAAAATAATATATCACAGGATACCATTGTGATTATGTGCCTTTTCAAAAAAAATAGTTAATAAAGGGAGAGACAACATAGATTATAGGAATTCAGACAACAGAAAAGATCCAACAAAAAGAGATAGGCATAAGGCACTCCCAAGAAGATCAGGGAAGCTGACCTTAAGAACATCCAGTCCTGACTGGAGCAGCAAGATAAAAAGCTTGAGAAGAAAGACGTCTCCAATAAAATAAATGGAACAATTATCTTATCTAATGTGTTTTGCTTCATCCAGTGAAGTTCATTCTGGAGAGGCTACAAAAATGATTAATAGGTGTGTAAACAAATAAGAAAAAATAGTGGCAATTATCTCTTCTAAAGAAAACTACAAGAGAAATGTGTTGAGAGGGTAGTTTTAGGAGTGTGACACCCTGTCTCTACTTGGAAATCATTACATATAGTATTATATAAATATTAAGGACTTCAATTTGCAAATCATTACATATAAACATATATAAAAGTCAGTAAATGTTATTATTTAAAATATGGAGACAGGTATCAGAAGAAACGAGTTAACTGAGAGTGGTTTGCTCTAGTGAGTGTGATTCACGACTGAAAAGAGTTTAGAGCAAGGAATTGCTTGTTTGAGTTAGAAGTTTGAGGACACATTAAGTTTTTTCTTAATCATGTACATGTATTTTGGAGGGAAAAAAATTGGAGACTCAGAATATTTAAATATCTAGTCCATAGTCCCGCAAATTAGAAACAGATAGCGGCATGGGATTCAAGCATATGTTAGTGTCAGTGCACTGCTCATGATACTTATGCTTTTTTCTACTCTTAAAACAATTCAGATACGTTTCTGTGAGGGAGAAATATAAAAGAAAAGAATTATCATGTTGGAATAGCATTAATTAGGAAAAATATGGAGAAGAATTCCATATTCTGGAGTTGCTTGATCTACATTTGGCTATTCAAAGACTTGAAATGTAGCTCGAAATAACCATTTTTAAATATATATTGGGCAAAATAAAATACAATAATAAACCAAAATTTACCTGTTTCCTTTTGGTTTTTAATGTGGCTAATATGAAATACTTACTGGCTCTCATCTGTGATACATCATACATTTCTTTTGGGCACTATACTCCTAGAGATAAGAATGGAAATAGACAGGAAGTAAAGTTCAAGTGAGGGACATATGAACACATTGCCTACACAAGGGCATCAAAGTAGCATGGGTCACATTTCTATCTTGTGAATGAGACCATTCAGATTGGAACTGGAAGGTCTTTTTGCATGACAAAGGAGGGATAAGTATGGCTTGAAGGTTTGATTGGAAGTGGTGATGAAATACATAGGCTTGAACAATAACAAAAGACTTGAACAGTGCATGAACATATAGTACATATCCAATAGATACTGGATGGATATAGAAAAAGTAAAAAGATGCCATGGGGGATAATAAAAGCAGTCTTTTAGAGGAATCATTCTGGCAATGAATCTAAGGGTTGCAGATTCCAGGGTATGCAAAAGTAAGAGATACAAGAAATTGAAGTATATTACATTTAAGCTCAAGGCTATGGGTTACAGTTTCCAAGTAAGGTAAGAAGAAGAGGAAGTAAAAGAAAAGAATATGTAATAGGCTTTGTTTTAGTTTCCAAGGCTGGTTAAGCAAATATTGTGCAATGGATTGGCTTAAACAATGGGAATTTATTCACTCATAGTTTTGAAGCTGGCAGAATATCCAAATAAAGACATCATAATGGTGATGATTTCTTCCCAAAACAGTGGCATTCAGGAACCATGTCAAGGCACAAGGAGGCATCTCCCTGTCTCTTCAGGATCTGTTTTAGCTTCTTGCTTCCTGTGGTTTTCTTCTCTGTCTGAATTTCATTCTCTTATAAAGGACTTTAGTAATAGGATTAAGATCCATTCTGATTGAGTTGGGACACAACTTAACTGAAGTAGCCTCATCAAAAGATACTAATAGTGGGCTCACACCCACAGGAATGGATTAAACTTAAAAACATGTTTTTCTGGGGTACATACAGCTTCAAAGCACCAGACTTCAAAAAAGAACTGAGCAAGTAGATAAAGAAGAAGAAAGGAAAAATTATTGGAAGGCTTTAGTTCTACTACTTTGAAATCACAATTCTAAGTAGGCTAGAGATTCTAGAAACAATAAAAGGAAACTGTGATTAAGTGCATGTTTAAAAGAGAAATCATTTTTAAATACATTACGTTTCATTGCCAACCAATTATAAATAAAGTGAGAAATATGATATTTTAGAAAGGATTAGAAACGAGGACATGAGCTATACATTTTGGAACTACTTTCACAGAAGTAATATTTGAATTTGTAAAAACCAATTATTTTCTTAAGAAATAAAACTGAAAAGCTAAAAACAGTAGTTAGGAATATCCCATCATTTATTCATTCAATGATAAAATAAATTTCATGGGAGCCCACATAATGTGCTATGCATATCATCATTATCATAAACAAAAACCTGCACCGAAGTCCTAGTATTTTAAATGCCTCAAAATATAAGTTTCAAGACAAGAAAACAGAACTTCCAAGAAGATACCAGAATGAAAAGTGATAATGGAAATAAATTATAGAACAATTAGGGATTGATCAAGGGCATCAGTTAATCTTTATATAAAATGATGATCATGTTTTTAATCTATCTTTAGATGAAATTCCACATAATACAGTATCTTTCTATTTTTTTGTATTTCTTATATACTAAAATATATATTGCTGTATCTCTACTGAAATTAATAAAACGTAAGCATGAGTGGGTCAAGAGGAACTTACAAATATATGTCATTAAATAAAATGACACAAGGATATAAAAAAATAATTCTATGAACACATAGCAAGAAAAGAGATAATCATTTCATTTGGGGAAAGCTGAAGGCTTCACTTTCTATTTATCACTACTCTTTAAGTAGTACCATTTTTATGATTTTATTAATGCCTGAAAGAAATGTCACTTAAATCTTTTGCCAAAGTAACAGTGCTTGCTTATCATTTAGCAGTTTTCTCATTCCATTTTTTTCCTTGAAGCTGTTTGCATATTCCACAAGCTCATTTGTTATGTTTATCTTTCTCACCATACCTAATTGAATGTAATGGGATGATTTGGCTCATTCTGTGCACAGTGTGGTCTCTGCAGGCATACTTCTCAAGAACACATTTTAATATCCTAAACGAAAGCCCTATTACTGCAAGATAACTTTTAGATTAAAATGTAAACATGCAGGTCTATTTCCTTACCTTGTTTGGAATCCCAGGAGTCTTAGAACAGAAACTATTCCTTCTAATACAAACATCTTTAAAGTAAGCGTAATGAACTTCACATCAGAGAGAATAAGCACCTAGATGAGTAAATCTTTTGCTTTCTTCTGCTCATATAGAGATACTGCACACTGTTTACCATATTCATCTAATTCATATTTTGGCTGCAGAAAGGGAGGGAGAGAGAAATCCTTTGGAGGATAGAAGGGAATTTTAACACAACTTACCAAATAAGCAAAAGAGTCTAAGTCAGAAAGTCAAAGATAGCTAACCTAGAGGTCAGATCTTTATGGGTCTATTATGTCCATTTATGGATTCCACAGATCAAGATGTGGTAGAGAATGATTATTAAGCAATTCAGAAATTATATTTAAGGAAAAGTAAATGAGGTTATAAGGCATCATAAATGTTTAATGATTTTAAACATGTAAAAGTAAAGTCTTCACAATTAAAATAGTAAAGTTAAAATAGTAAATCACAGTTATAATAGTAAATCTTGGAGTCACAGTGATTACCACAAAAAGGTTTCAAACGTTGTTTTGGAGAGTTTTAAATTTGGTGTTACATATAGATTTATCTGGCCTCTGATGGGTATTCTAAGGCTTCCACTGTAAGTAAATACCACATGGAATATTTTTGTACTATATTTTGGGTATATGGAAAGTGAAAAGACAACAAAGCGAACTGTAAATAGGTAGCACAGAGCTACATACAGAGGTAGAAGGTAGTGAGAAAACATGGCATAATAGAGAGAATAAAGGTCTCTATCAGCAAAATGAGCAACAACATCCATGATAAGCTGTCAACAGGCAGTGTTCCAAGGTCCATCTTGGCTCATTTTGGTGGTTGCATTTTAGAAACTACTCAAGGTTAAAATGAATTTTGATTTCTAGAGACATGAGACCTGTTAGGGTTATTTGAGAAAACAGTCATCGGTTATCTATTTAGTTAGAAGTTAGCTGTAATGAACTTCAACTGGAAAATATTTCCCAGGAACGATTAATTACCTTGTGGGAAATTATCTTTTTGTTTTCTTATAACCTTGCAATATTGTGTACTATTAGACTGTAGTTTTGTTGCATTTCCTCAAGCCAGAATGTGAGGCTTTCTGGCATCATGCATTCCTAAGATTTCTCTGAAAAGGCACATGCCACATTGGCACTCTACTCGACATGAATAACATCCAAGCTCTCTGTTCTAAGTCCATGGTTTATTTTATACTAATGTGGGCCAAGCAAATATATAAAGCAGCGGTTCTCAAATTATAGCATTAACTAAAATAATCTGTAAGACTTGTAAAAACACAGATTATTAGGTTGCTCCCCCAGAGTTTCTGAATCAGTGTGTCTGAAGTGGAGCCAGAGAATTTGCATTTGTAACAATTTCCCAGGTGGTGCTGATGATTTTGTTTTGAGAACCACCTTTTGAGAAAAAGTTGTATAAAGCATAGTATAAATATTGGTAGAATAATAGTTTTGAAAAGCTCTAACAATTTAAATACAATTATTTGGCCTTGATTTGTATAGCTTTATGAATTTGTTCATTACATGACATTTCTATTATTTGTTAATGTTGACTGTGTCAAAACTGGGCACGGACATATTTGTACATGCAAGAAGTACTCCCAACATATGTGCAAATTTTACATAATTTCCTAGCCCTTCATTATTTGAAGACATATAGAACCCAGTTGTTTAAGGTTACATATATAATTCTGTATAAATTCTTGACTCCCTGAAAAATTATGACATATTTCATTATCATTTGCAGCTAAATAGCCTATTAGAAAAAATATGTGAACTCTTAGCTTACCAGAGTACTCATAAGAATATCCTTTTTACACAATAAATAGGGCAATTAATATAGCTTAGAAAACAAGTGGAACATACAAATGATGATAAGTTATGTTACAAGCTAAATCAACATAATTACTAACATTCTTTCTGTGGGGATATTAATATTGTGACCATGGTTTTAAATGAAGGCATAGTTGACACATGCAAGTTCTTTAAAATATATTTCAATCTTAGATTTTGTAAACCTGTATATTTCTGAATAAAGGTTAGTGTTAAAATTTTAATATTCCTGTTAAGTTTAATTCAGACTGGATATTTACATTTTAACTTCTTTTCCTACAAAATCCTGAGTAATAGTCACATTTTGTGAAGTCTTTGTCCATGCAGTGAAACTGAGTCAAGTCCTCGGCCACACACGTATGTGCTAAGTTCCCATTCCCTCCTTGGAATTAAACTTCCAGATACCACTGTTTAGGTCCTGTCCTGGTTTCTCCTGCCACTGCCCACTTTATCTACTTGCTTAATTTGACGACCCCGTAGAGTTCGTTCCTTTGTTCCTTTCTTCCTTCGTTCCTTCCTTCCCTCCCTCCCTCTCTCCTTCCTTCCTTTCATTCTTTTCTTTCGAGTGCAGCTTTGTTTGGATTTCCCTATAAATTCACTCTATTAAATTAAGCAGAATTACAAAAACATATACGATTTTCCCTTTTTAATTGGAGGGTATAAATACTACACTAAAAAGGAAATTAACTTCATTAATGCTTTTTCCATAGTTTTGCTTCGAAGTTATTCGGTGCAGTAAAGGCTATTTACTTACTGTCTCCAAGAATTATGATGATGTCAGATGGACTCCTTTTCAAGATTGTCAGGATTCAAAATTTATTCTAATAATTATCCTCTTAGATTGTGAACTCTGACTCCATTTAAGAAACATCTTCTCTACTATACCTGCCTTCACCCTGTGCACATAAATGATTCCCAATATTTCATCTGACCTAGAGACTCACCAACTGTATGGTTTCTAATGGAAACTATTCGTTTGAGATTAAATGTATTTAACAGTGAAACGTTTTTGTTGTTGCTTAAAAATGTTTATGTTGGGAGGCAGCTGTGGCCCAATTGGTTGGGCTCCTGTTTGCCATATGGGGGCCTGGGTTTGATCCCCATGGGCCTCCTGATGAAGGAGCTCCCGCTAGTTGCCGAGTGCTCATGTGACAAAGGAAGACAAGCAGCAAGGGGGGGTAAATAAAAAAAAAATTAAAAGTATTTCATTTTTAAAGAAAACAAACAAACCTTTCAGGCCACCATATACATTCTTTGATATATTTGATAAAGCCACATTCAATCACAACTCTTTCATATTTTAGATAATTAATTATATATATATATATATAGATATATATATATATATACATATACACACACAATATAGATATAACTTCCTCTTACAAGTATTCTACACCCCCATACCACCTTTCACATAGGTTTACAGAAATAATCATGTCCTGCAAACAGTATCTTTGTCAAGGATTGTTTGATATAGCAGTCTGATTGTACAAATGTCCTTTTGGAGAACTGCCAGCCTGAAGAATAAGAAAGGAGAACTGTGACAGGTAAAAAGAAGTGTAATGCTTCAAGGCAAAGAGAATATCTGAATAGAGTACACAAGAAAATCTTTTGTAATGCTGCTACCTAGAGGTTAGAATATTAATCAAAGCTAAATATTAATTCTCTTTCTTACCTTAACATCTGGAACTTTGATTTCATCTTTATTTTTTAAAGAAATGCTATAGTCACAAGCCTTATTAAAATTAATTGTTCTTTTCATTTATAACCTGGCTTGTCAAAAATTGTGCTCTCAAAACTATGAGTTTCCTAGTTGCCGTTACTTTGAAAAAAGACCATGGGAAAAAAAGAGTATAGCAAAAGAAAAAACAATTATAAAAGAAAAATCTAATTAAATCTGCTTAAAACAAGGATCAACTAAAACAATCTCTTTTTATTCGATGGTATATTTTTTAAATATCCAGAATTCAATATGCTGTACTTATAATTTGTTCAACTTAAACTCTTAACTCTGCAGTATTTTCCATGAAAAGATCAACCTGTTGAAAATAAAGCAATTTACTTGTATTATCAAAAAGTTTTAATTCTGTGAAATTGAGGAAATTAATGCAGTTGGAGATTCACCTCATTATTTGAAGACCTAATAAAACGTCATAACTTCAAAGATTGGCTTTGCTTTTTACTCTCATATCCTGTTTCTAAATGTATCCCACCACAATCTACTTAGGCACATACCAGAATCCTTAGTCATTTTCAACCACCATCTCTTACCTCTACCTCCTATGGCTAATCAATGACTATATCACATAGCCATATCTCAAAACATATTTAAAGTCCATCCCTCATTTCCACTGTCAGTCTGTAGCAATCTATGATCTTCAGGGAAGAGATGCCAACATTCTCAGTCTTCCTTACAGGAAATGATCCAGGGAAGTAAGCACCCTGATCTCAATCTCCTTTCTTCCTACAGTTTTATCCCAGGCTCCCATTAGCAGAATTAACTTGAATCCAAAGTCAGGAGCTACATTGATGTTGTCCATCCAGGCCAAGCTCCTAGGACAGAAAGCAGAATGGAAAAGTGCCGAGGGTAGAACTGAAAGGGCAAGATGAATATTCCTAACATACATTCCCCACATTAAAGAATGACATTCCTGAATCCTAAAGAGCTCACCAGATGTAAGTTTCAAGACAGACTTCTAAAATAATGATTAAAATGTTACAGCCAGTTTGAAATTAATTATTTAAGCAGAGTTAATTATTGGAAAAGTTAATATGAACAGGGTTAAGTCTGTGGTCTGAAAAAAGCAAATCCATATTAAGACCAGAGAAACAAGCAAAAATTATGCAAAATGATTTAGTGCTTGCTTGACTTGTATAGCATTTTTTACCATTTGCTTGTTGATTTGCTTGTTCAACTTTGGAAATAAAAGATTATAGATCTATACTTCTTTAACATTTCTTCCTGTGAATCAGAGACTATGAATATCCACCAGTATTGACATTTTTATGTTAATCACTAAACAAATTGTAATGTGAAAAATTACTTCTGTTGATAAGACATGCAAAGCAACTAGTTTGATATTTTTAGCAGTCTATTATTATATATGTCATTTTGGTTCAGTTATAGATGTTTAGAGTAACCAAAGAGAGAGAAATTAGCTATGTTTGGTCAATTAAAGAAAATCAAATGAAAAGAAAGATCTAAGGCAATTATGTTTAGTTTTCTTAAATGGTTTAAGATTCAAATATTTGTTGTTATTCGTACACACAGTGGCTGCTTTGTTCTTGTTTCCAGTACTCAAATTCAGCACAGACTTCTAACACCTGTACTCCTCCTTTGGCTAGAATGATTAAAAATGATTTTGTAAGTCAATGGGGCAATTTGTTGGGGAGGGAAATGGATGTTAATGTGAAAATGGTTTAATGATACGCAAATTTGCTATAACCAATATAAGCTATCAGGATGTTTCTATTTCTGTTCTTATGTGAATCTAGATATCCTGAACTAATCTTCCATTCAAAAAACTAAACATGCAGGATAAGCATAGCTGAGCTGCCAAAAACTAGGAGAGTCTCAGAAACTAAATGCAAAGTGAAATTGCTAATCCTGAGAGATAAGAAAACAGTCAAGCTGATTTTGTTTCAGGGTATGATCCAAATCCTGGTGACTTCAGTTTCTGTTTCAATTGCCAGCTGGTATGCAGGGGACAGGAGAAAACTCTAGAGATTTCATCATAAATGGAGTCTCATCAGAGCCTACATCAAACTGTTTCTATCCTTAGTGAAAGGGTGAACTGGAAAGTAAAACTACTCTTAAAAAGGTGAAATTAAGGAAATTGGCTAACTTGAATTTGGCTCTTTGGAGAGAGAAAAACATTACCCCTTGAGATATTACAGGCACAAACAAGATCTTGTGCAGTTTTGAGCTCAAATTCACACAATTTGGTCTGAGAAAATGTTGCAAGAATATAATAAATGTGATTCTATGTTGGAGGAAACTGTTGAACCATGGCATAAGCTAGTGCAAACGAAAATCACCATCAAACCAGGCCTTATCCCAAAAGGTATGGGAATAAAAACTCAGTCAGTAATGACCAAGCACAGAGGAAATATAAAGCACCACAAGTCAGAGAAAACAGAACAAAGAATGAGACCAATTAAGGTTCAGGTACAGGAATAATCAAATACTCATTATAAAGTATTTATGTTAAATAGTTTTGAAAAGTAAAAGACAGTAATTAAAATACATTTGAGAAACAAGAAATGTCAAGGTAAGCAAGCTGATTTAAAATGATCACCCAGAAATTAAAATCCATAACAATTGAAAAAAATTTAAAGAGGATATTTACACAGTGGAGAAAACAGCAGAATTGAAAACACATATAAAGGATTATCCAGAGTGCAGCAGAGATAGGTGGTACTAGGTATGAGCATGAAGCCCAGTAACTTCAGGAAATGCCTGGATACTTACCACATACAGAGAGACAGAGAGATGGGAAAAATGAAAGCAAGGGCAAGAGACAAAAAATAAGTAGGAGTTCTAAAATATATCTATTCAGAGATAAGGAAGGAAAATGGAGAGATAATAGTTTAAAATAAGTCAATGAAAGATACTCAAATTTAGCAATCATAATTGCAAGAAAAATTAATTTAAAAAAGGAAGGAGGGAAAGAGAGAGAAGGAGGGAGGGAGGAAGGAAGGAAGGTAGGCAGGCAGGCAGGCAGGCAATTCACATCTCAACGATAGAAAGAGAAGGGTAAAATAGAAGATAAAAAAAATTGAAATTATTTCAAAGTAAATTAAGGAAGTAGAAAAAATGAGAAAAAATAATGAAAACGTTGCCAAAATAAGGTTAAAATAAACCCAAATATTTCAGTAATCACAATGTTATTTATTACAGACATATCTAAAAGAGAAGGATATAGAATGTTTGAAAATTAAAGAATATGATATACAAGATAATACTAAACACAGGGAAGCTTGTGTAACTACATTAATATTCTAAAAAAAGAAAATTATTATAATTCTCTAAATAATTCTAGAAAAAAATATTATAAAGAATGACATTCCATGATGATAAACATTTTAATTCAATAGGCATGTATAAAAATGATAAAGGGTCATGTATCATATATATTTACCAGGAGAAATGGACAAATCCAATATTAGAATATGATCTTCAATAACATTAATAGAGAGTTTGGCCATATTGTTAGTCAAATAGTTTCCACATGTTTCATATTTATTTTGAAAATTAGCTAGTCAATAACCTTTATTTAGTTAGTAATATTTAGCTTGGTTTATTAATTGTTTTTCTAAAAGAAGAATACGACATCACTTATAGTCACATGAAAGATTCTTGATCACAGGGGTTCATAAAATATTTGTTTCTCTATTTGGGAGAAACTACTTTATCTTACATTAGACTGTCTAGTAGATGAATGGCAGGTGCAGTGAATATGAAAGGCAGGTTTAAGGGGGAAATAGTGAAGACAGAATATTAGAGAGATTGATGTGGATGTTCCTCCGTCATCAGAATCCTGGATCACCTTATTCATTACTTCCCTTCTTTATCTCACAATCTAGATAACTTCAAAAATAATAGACACAAAGAAAATTGTGATGGTACTCTGAAGGTTTGGAGCTGTGCACTCGAGAAAACATGTTCTTAATCTTAATCCATTCTTGTGGGTGAGACTCTGTTGTTAGTAGGAACTTTTGATGAGGTTACTTCAGTTGAGGGGTGGCCCAACTCAATCAGAATGGGCCCTAATTCTTCTATTATTAGAGTCATTTATAAGAATGCAATTTGGACAGTTAGAGAGAAAGTCACAGAGGAAGCAGCCAGAAGCTACAAGTTACCAGAACCTGGAACACAAGGGGGAGTTCAGGAGAGATCACCATGTGTGTAACCATGTGACAGAGGCGCCAAGCACAAAGGATTCCAGCAAACCACCCCAGAATGTCTGTCTCCTGGAAGAAAACATTGCCTTGATGACTCCTTCATTTAGACTTCTCCTAGCCTCAAAACTTTGAGTCAATCAATTCTCATTATTTAAGCCCACCCATTGCATGATATTTGCTTTAGCAATGAGGAAACTAAACCAGATACCAAATCCTGCAAGAATATTCATATCATCCAGAGGGTAGAGAGTAAGTTTATGATGCAGATTAAGGCTTCATTACTGAACACTGTGGAAAGGGTTATGAGAGAGATTCTTTAAATTACCTCTGACCTGAATAATACTCAGTGGTACAATGGTAATTGCACATTAGGAAGAAAAAAAATGAGAAAGCAAAGAGAAATAATTCATCAAATTAAAATAATAAGAACTGTATAGAAATCTTTTTATAATAAAGATTACTGCTGCTACCAGATATTTTATTTATTTGAGTTTAAAGGCAAACCTTGGTATATATGTATTTTTCTCCATATAAACCATATGCATTTTGGACCAAAGAATCCTCAGATATTTTTGTTCAGGTATTTTGAGAGTAACATTACATGTTTACTTCTTGAATCTCAACACTGTGGAGCGAGCTGCTGCAATGATATGTCGTGAGAAAACAGGTTCAGAGCACAACAGAAACTTTCAGCAAATGATCCCTTTATTGCACAGAATAAAGAGTCCAGAAATGACAAATCTCTTTGTCAATTTATAGCACAAAGGGTCCAAAAGAGCAGAGGAAGAAGTCTCATCATTGGCACATCCCCCGGTGTAGCTCAAATCTTCTCTGGGTTGGGGTCAATAGATGGCAGCACTGTACACCACACCTTACATGAGAGAGAGAGAGAGGCCAGTCTACAATGTTTGAGTGTGTTTTTTACCCACCTCACAGGCAAGGGGCCATGCACAGAGAATTCCTTTTCTGATAAGTACTTGGGCCTGCTTGTTGCTGGTTTCAGGGTCTAAGGTCTGGCCAGGAGTTTTCCCTACCCTTACCATCTCGCCCAGGTTGTGAAATGGAACACAACAGAAAGGAAGGTAGGGGTAGCAGGAAGGTGTAGGAGGATGGCCTCGTTGCACATATTTGTGACTTCCCAGAAAATAAAGTCGGATTAGACAAGGTCTGGGCAATGGCCACTTAACAGATGTCTGTGACTTCCCTAACAACAACCTACTTCAGTCTTATTCCTTTATTATTTTTATAGGAACTATTTGATACAAATAATACAATATCTTACACATATACTACATTTTAAAGAAAGTATGATAATAGAATGAACATCAGGGAACCCAACTCCCAATGCCAAAATTAGAATATGACCAACTGTTTCACATTATTGGGGGCCATCCCCTGTTACTCCCTGTGGCAGTTGGGCAGTTTGATGTAATTATGAATTCCAAAAATATAATTGGATCATGCTTGTAAACTGATCTGTTAATCTGGGCATGATTAAGTTATGATTAGGGCGTTGACTGGGCCACGTCAGTAGGGAGTTGAGCCCCACCCCTTGGAGGGTGGGGAATCACATATAAAAGGCAAGGCAAAGAACAGAGTTGAAGCCACTTTTGAGAAGCAGTTTTGATGTTGGAAAGAAAGCCCCAGGAGAAGAGAAGCAAGCCATTCGCCTGATCGTCTACAGCTGACCTTGTGGAGGAAACAGGAGCTAAGCCCGGAGAGAAATGCAGCCCCGGGAAGAGTGGAACCCAAGAAGCCTGAACCCTGGCAAACGCTGGCAGCTGTCTTGCTCTAACACGTGGCAATGGACTGTGGTGAGAGAAGAAACTTAGCGCTTTATGGCCTGGTAACTGTGGACTTCTACCCCAAATAAATACCCTTTATAAAGAACAACCCATTTTTGGTATTTCACATTAGCACCCCTTTGGCTGACTAATACACTCCCTCTGCTTATCACAGAGGCAAATGTTATCTGAATTCTTTATATAATTCCTTTAATTTTTGTTAGTTTTTGAAAAATATCAAATGTGCATTTATCCCATACAATGTATTTAGTATTACTTCTTTTACTTGTTTCTAAGCTATGAACACTGCTCTACTGCAAATAGTCTCCTTGGACTTATTTTTTTACACATTACTATGTTTCTAAGAATTATCCATGTTATTGCTGATAGCTATAGATCATTAATTTTCTTGGTATGTAACATTCTGTAGTGTTACTATATGTGTTAAAAATACTTTCTCCTACTATTTGGTTAATATTTTCATAGTTTCATCATACTATTAACTGTACCTATATATTTTTTCTTACATATATCTGAGTATTAATGTAGTTAAATCTATCAGTTTATCTTTTGTGATTAGTGGGTTTGTTGCTGTGACTTGTCAAAGAATGTCTCAACTATACAAGAAAATATAAATATTCTTCAATATTTTGTTGTACAATGATTTAAGATATCTCTTTTGTATTTGTCTTTATATACCTGTAGTGGATTTGTTTATTTGTATCTGTGAGGTGCTTGAAAGAAATCATGTTAAATCTTTCAGCTAAATGGAAAACAGCATTTTTAAGCTCATTTATTGAACAATTCCCTCAATTTTCCAAGAATCTTCAATACCACCTCAGTTACATATCAACAGGCATGTGTCTACTTCTAGGTTTCCTATTTTGTTATTTTGGTCTATATTTCTATTGCGATACAAAAATACTCTAATAAACATAGCTCTATTAAGATGTCTTTAGGTCAGGTAAGATATATCTATTAATAAACTCTACTTCTTCAGCAGAAACATAACTACTATTAAGCATTTCTATTAAAAAACCATTTTGGAATCAGCTTATCAAGTGCCCCTTTTATTTTCACATGGCTATTATTTGTAGATATCATTTTACACTTAAATTTTAGAATAATTTTGTCAAATTCTTCAAAATATATCAACTAGATTTTTTATCATATTGAATGAATATTTAAAACATTCAGAGAATTGACTTTGTAAAAATATAGTTTCCATCCTAAAAATGCAAGAAACCTTAAGTTTAAAACATTCATTTTAACATTTTAAACATTTTGATTTCATTTACTTTCCTCCAAATTTATCTGCTCTTATTATCCACTATTTTAATTGTAAGCCTTTCTAACTCAACAAATTAGATATTCTAAATTTCATTATTTTATTTTCCATTCACATACATATCTAAAATTTTATTTGATCAGCCTTCTTTCAACTCCGACCATCCTTTTGGACCATTTTCATTCTTCCTGGGTACATATTTTGGCTTTCTGGGTAACACTACTCTCCTATTATTAATGATAACCTGCTTACAGCTCCAGACTATGTCCACAGATTGCTTTTCAAGTGAGGTTAGGGAATGCTGTTCTTAAGCATTTCTCATGATTCCAGTAATATCAGAAATTATTCAAGATATGTTTTAAGCATTATATGTTTTATAGCAAACGACTTCCAAATGTCTAGCCAAATTATGTTGTTATAATAATTTTCAAAAGTTATTTGATTTTGATGACCTTTCCCACGGGAAAAAAAAATTGTATCCCTAAGCAGATAGCTTATGTAAATTACTAAGTTTGACAAATCATCCATGCATCAGGTATATATTGAAAATTTTTCATGTGTTTGATGTTATGCTAGGTTCCAGAATAATTTGGGGAAAAAAACATTAGGAAAACTCAAATTCTGTCTATAGAAAAAAACAACATATATATTAAGAATAAAGTTGTATTTTCTTTGTATATGTATACACAATGTCCTGACAAAATAAAGAACAAGGAAGGATCACTTTGTTGAATTGCTTCATTGGTGATAAGGGAAGTAAACTAATTATTTAAAACATCTTGGAATTATTCTTATGGAGCAGAAAATCCATTGATGTGCTTCTCTATTTTAAGAGTTTTTCTAATCAAAGATAAACCAACAGAGATATATGGCAAATGAATATTACAGTTGGTATCAGAGATAAATAGCACATTTGTTTTTTTAAATTGATGATATATACATTTTAGCAAAAGGATAAATGATTAGAAAGCAATACATAGGATTGTTAGGGATTCGATTATGTACCACAGAAAAACATGTATTTAACCTATTCATGTAGGTGTGAATACATTATAAATAGGAACTTTGATGATGTTATTTTTAATTAAGATATGACCAGTTGAATCAGGTTGGTCTTTTATCCAGATTACTGAAGTTCTATATAAGTATAATGAAATTCAGACATGGGGGAAAAAGCCATGGGTAGCAAGAAGCTGAAAGTCAATGGAACCTGGAAGAGAAGGTGAAGATACTGCCATGTACATTGCTACTTGACAGAAAAGTCAAGGAACCCCAAAGATTTCTGGTCAGCCAAAAGATACTGACCCTGGGTGGAAGCAAGCTTTCTAGGCTCTGAAACTGTGAACCAATAAATTCCTGTTGTTAAGCCAACCCATTATATGGTATTTCTTTTAGCTGCTAGGAAAAGAAAAAAGAAAAAGATGAATGAGAAATTTCCTCCTTATTTATTATTTTGTTTGCTTCTTTGTTTGTTTAACCACTGACCATATCACCTATGTTTGAAATATCACTGAAAATATAGTTGGATATCAATTGGAAGTGATTCTGGAATTAGAAACTCCCAAAATTTCTTATGTTCCTATTGTAGGCAGAGTAATGGCCCCCAAAGCATGTCCATGCCCTATTCCCCAGTACCTCTGAATATGTTAGGTTACATGGCAAAGGAGAATTAACAATGCAGGTGGAATTAAGGTTATCTAATCTTCTGACTTTAAAATGGGGAGATTACCTTGGATTATTTAGGTGGGCCCAATGTAATCACAAAGGTTCTTAAAAATAAAAGAGGGAAGCAGACGAGACAGAGAAGAAGATGGGATGCCCTAAGTAAAGCCAGGGAGCTGCGATGTCAGGAGAACTCAACCCACACCTTTTTTTTTTTTTTAAATGCAGAAAGAGGGACATGAGCCAAGGAATGAGAGCCTCCTTTAGAACCTGGAGAAGGCAAGGAAACAGATTCTCCCATAGGGCCACCAGAGAAGAATGCAGCCCTCGGACACTTTGAGTTTCGATCAAGAAGATTTGTATTTAACTGCTATCATACAGAACCCTAAATTAATAAATTTGTGTTATTTTAAATTACTAAATTTGTGGTAATTTGTTACAGCAGCAATAGAAAATGAATGCAGTTCCTTACAAAGAGATCAGATAATGTGTGGTTCTAATACCTCTTTATTCTTGAAGTAGAAAGCAAAAATCCCTAATAAGAATGTCTAAATTGTTAAAGTCAATCAAGTATTATTAAACCGTTTCATTGTATTTCACGTATTGCAGTGGCAATAAAACCTTAAGTATAATCAGTTACAAACTATTTCCAGAATTGGGCGAGGAAAGAGCCTATATACGTATGTTTAAACATTAAAGCATATTCAGCTGTGAAGCCAAATATGGGTTACAGCAATGAGAGAAGACAGACAATGATAAGCTCTAAATTGGAGGAGTTTGGCCATACACATGTGGAATAGAAAATAATAACTATACTCTAAGACTTATCTGAGAGGGAGAACAGAGCCAGAATGAGCATTTACAAAAGGGAGACCCCGAGGGGAGAAGACCACAGCATAGGCACCTGCCTAATAATCCATGAAACTCTCTCACACACATTCCTCACAGTTTACACCCTGGTGTGATCTAGATTTTTATTCCTAAAACACAAGTTCTTTGTGGCTTTGCTCCTGTGGCTTTGCTCAACATTACTCCCATCTGCCTAGTAGGCCTTTCTGCCTCTTACTCAAGTTTAGTAAAAACCTATTCATCTTTCAAGACTGAGCTCAAAGACCAATTTTTTTTAAAAAAGGTATTACAATATGGAAGTTTGTAGGTGATTTATTAAGTAAATTAGGCTCACAAATCCCTCTATATTTCCCCCATAGCTTTGGGATAAGAAAAGCCTGCTGAGTACTCCCTAAACACAAAAATTCCCAAATTATTTCAGTTTACATAAAAGAAAGAAAATATGCATTTTAAAAGAATAATAACCTAATTAGCCTTTGCATTAATTACCAATTGGCTAATTAGTGTTGTTCATCAACAACAGCTTGCCAGAGACTGAAACAATTTTATCAATTTCATCTTTAGCTCAACATTTCTAACTTTGATGTACCTACGTATCTCCTGGGGAATCTTGTTAAACTGCAGATTCTGACTTAGAAGATCTGGGGTAATGTCGCTTCTGCTGGCCCATGGACTGCACTTTGAGTAGCACAGATGTAGACAACTCTGACTGTTACATTTGTTGGCAAGGCCAGGTTTCCTCACTCTGAAAGTTTAGGAGCAGAACGTCACTTCCACAGGTGTTTAAAATGCAAACAGAAACCATTAATAAAGCTCTCTCTTTTGAAGTTATACTCTGTAAGAACAAGGGTGAACTTCTTTCCACTCTGTTCTCTTTTGATATATATGAAAATGGTTACATTGTTATATCTACAGATGATAAAATGGAAATGCCCAGAGAAGAATGGGGAGAGAAGTGAAAGGTAAAAGCCTTTGTTTGGATTCTTGCTTTTTTGCCATGGGACCCATAACAATTTGTTTCTTTCATTAATATCCCTATCCCTTTTTCCTTACTGTATGGCTCCTCAGTGGAATGATTCTTAGGTAACTCTCTTTCATCTCACCTCCAGATACAGTGTATAGCACATAGTAGGCATCAAGGGAAGTGGGGAGTAAGCACATGACTTTACACACCAACACCCCAAAGTTTTAGAAATCCATCAACCTCAAGGATATAAATATAAACAGCAGAAGAAGGCTCTAGCTTACTAAAACCTTTTTCCTGTGATTTTCCCCCTTTTTGTCAGTTTTATCATTTGTCATATATCCTTAGCCAAAGACAGAACAAATCTCTGAAATAATTTGAATTATCCTTCCTGCCACTCAATTCATCTGCTGACACTTCAATAAGGTAAAATTTGAATGATCTTATTCTGAAGCTTAAAGTAAAACAAACTAGTCCTTCAAAATTATGTAACCTGGAAGCTCCAAGTAGATCAGAAACATTCTTTAAGAATTCAGTACAAAAAAGTGAGTTACTGTAATTCAGAAGAAAGAAAATCCTGTAGAAATAACACTCACAGTTGAATGTTTAATAATAATTTCTTATTGTTTCTTCTTTCTTCAAATGCTATATTAGGCCCATTTTTGGGGGGGGAAATAGTATTTTATCGAAATTAGAAAGGGAATAGGTAGAAATGTCATTTGGCAGGTTTGTACCACATTTCAGTGAGTACTGGATCTATTGGAAAACAGGTTTTGGAGGATGAAAATTATAACAATGCCTTTATTTAAATTCCTGTAAGTGCTACAGAAAATTTTTTTAAAAATCACGAGATGGTTTCTAAGAAAATCTCTCAGCATTTCAAGGAAATAGTAGAAAATCATGCTATTTTAAAAGCATGGACTTTCCTGAGAGGTATGTAAGGTAAGACCAGAAGAAAAAGGAAAAACAAAAAGCTAATCCTCATATATTTAAGAATTGTTTTTGTTTACCGCCTCTGCTGAGAATTACATTTTAAAAAAACATATTTTTTGCAGTAGTATTTTATTGAAGCTTTCTTATATTTCCTATTGAGTCTCTTTCACACTTAACATTTTCCCTGTCATAATGTTTCCAAGGAACAAAAAGGAAATTATATGCTTGGGGAAAACATTAGATGTAAAAGCACCATACATTTTTTTTCTGCCTAAAGAACATAAATTTCTCAATAAGATTTAGATTTTCTACAAAACTAAGTAGAAAAACTGGAAAGGGTATCTGTTTGCCATGTTTATCTTTTT